>JBCJKH010049785.1:0-13769 GCA_039877255.1 Loriculus beryllinus | reverse complement strand
TGAATGCTCCATTGCTGGCGGTGTTCAAGGCCAGGTTGACAGAGCCTTGGGTGACATGGTTTAGTGTGAGGTGTTCCTGCTCGTGGCAGGGGGTTGGAACTCAATCTGGAGGTCCTTTCCAACCCAAGTCATTCTATGATTCTATGATTTCAGTTGTATTATACAGCAAGAGCAATAAAGTAGAAAGTTCTAGATATTTATACAGCCAAGAAGCAGAACCAATGCAAAATCTTTGGCAATCAAATCCTACAACCACATTATTATATATTTCAGTTTTGGAGCCTTGTGGATTACTCCTTAACTTTAGGGCAGCTCATTTTCTTGCCTTCATCTTTCCAGCCATTATTAGAGCTACAACCTTTCCATCTGTTTATGCACTAAATCTGCCACTCCCAGGGAGAGGGGGACAAGTTACACAATGGGTGTTTGTCCATGGGCGAATGTCTAAATGTGAAGGGAAACAACTAAATTTTAATGGAAGAAGATAATCTCTGGGCACTGCGGGAATTAGTGGGGCCTACTGCTACCAGGAGCTGTATGCTATGCTCTTCTCTCCTAGTGAGGTTAGCAGGATGCAGGTGAGATGAGAGGGATGCAGAAACAAGCCCCTCATGCCACAAATAACAGGGCAAGAGACCTGCTGTCATCAGGCCAGAGTTGCCCCAGTATCAATGCAGAGAAATGTTGACAAAAATTAGGGTAACTGCTCCAGGTTTACACCACCAAAGATGTGTTCTCATTAGGTATTTGTAGTCTGGTAGCATTGTTTAGGGGAAGAAGGTGTATTTATTAAGTGCTGTACAAAATACTTCATCAGATTAAATTCCTGCATCCAAAAGCCCAACAACAAAGACTGCAGAGGGAGGGTGACAAACAAACAACAGGATATCCTGGGAAGAAAGTACACCAGTAATTGCAGCAAAGGGAGCCAGCCACAGAGACCTTTGCTACACACAGGGTAGTGATAATTCTGCCAAAGAGGCAAGTGTTTATTTCCTTTTTAGCTATGCTATTTCCATTACATTATTGAAGCAGTTTTTTAAAGCTTACAGACATCAAGTTTATAAAGCTTACAACCTTGTCATACCTTAGACAATATATATCACTTTATCTAAAGCTCTATAAGAACATGTCATCTGATGTGATTTAGATTTTTTGTGGGGTTTGAGAGTTTAAGTAGTTTAGTGAAAGAGGGATAATTTTTGGTCTTGGTTTTGTCTTCTTAAAAGATTCAGGAAGGAATATAAAGGATAGTGCCCAGACCTGTATATATCTACCTGTAGGTAACAAAATAGAAAATAAAAGGTGTTTCAGAATATTACCAGTAATTTAATTTGCTCTGTAGCTGGATGGCAGAGTTTCAGCCATTTTTACCAAAACAAGGAGACCCACTGCAGAGTACTGTCTTTTCAATTTTGGGCTAGGCAGTCATAGCCCTGAATAGGTCATAAAATGGATCAGCCTTCCCCATGTTAACCCTCTGGTCAGATGGCATCTCTGGCCCAAAAAGAGACAAGAAAAGAGGACAGTCATGACCACCTGGCATTGCCTTCTTGCACAGAGAGGAGCAAGCAGGGGAGGAGGGAGCTGGTATCCAGCCAGGTCTTATTCTTCAGGCTGCCAAGTTGGAGCACATCCTCCCAATGGGCTTCTACAGGGGAAGGCATCAAGGAGCTAAGGATGGGGAACTGCTTCCCTTGCATCCCCCTTTGCCTCCTTACAGGAGAAGGCTAAGCATGCCTCTTATTTAGCCGAAAGCTTTCCACCTGATGTTGAGTATGTTAGTGTGCTGGTGGACACAGACTCTACACAGCATATGTAAAACTTCAAGGATGTGTCCAGCAATGACCTTACACTGAAGCCAGTTCTCATCTTAGTTACAGGAGAATTAATATAGAATCGTAGAATAGTTAGGGTTGGAAAGGATCTTAAGATCATAGCGGTCTCCCTGACATTTTTTACTCATAAACCATTTTTTTTTCCTAACCAACTAATACTGGTCTTTATATAAGCTACCCAATGTTTAGCTGGGGCCATTATTTTCTCTATTCACTTGTTTCAACAAGGCCAATTTTATTTAGCGCAGTGTTTTGCACTGTACCATTGGTTCCTATGGTACAGTTCATTGCAATAGAGCAATTTCACTAGTTAGAAGACTTCACCGTAATGTTTTGCTACTATTTCTGATGAGAATTAGAGCCACTAGTTCACAAACGCCACGTCCACATCCTTTTGGAGCCATCCCAAGAACTTCAGTGGTCCCCCATGTTTGTCAGGCTTCACTCAACCCCTGCTCTGAGCCCCTGCGACATGTGTTTCAAGTTAAGACTACAGAAGAAGAGAAACCATGGTTTATTAACCATTACTGTATTAATTTCCAGTTATTAGGAGACTGTTGCTCTACATCCTAATCTGTGCAGACAGAATATCACATTACTAAGTTACCAGGGCTACCTGGAGTTAACATCCAGAAACAGTTTCTTCTGTTCTAGCAGTACATGCTGCTTCCTGGGACAGTTCTTCAGGTACAAGCCAAATGAAAATGACCATTCCCACTATTTTCCACTGTGCCTCAGTTTTTCTCTCTAGGCTTTGTGCAGCTGCAGAGGATGTGCAAAATGGGATGATAGTTTTCCTCCCTATGGGTTCAGTGCAACAAATTGCTATGCAAGAGCAATTCCAGTGATTTCAGGTAATTCTGCTGTTATACATAGGAATACAGGAGTTAACATTCAGGAAGTTATTTGAGTACTGGAAAGACAAACAGGTCTTCTAGTCCTCATGCAGGTGACACTAAGGTACAAGCTTCATAGACATTTAGTGAACAAAGGGTTGACACTGAAGAAAGAGTATCACAAAGCTCTTGAGAAAAAAGCTGGAACAAGGTTTTAGTAGTTTGTCAAGGCATCATAAAATGCATATGCTCTATGAGGCTACAGCATGTATGTAGCAGGTGTATGCAACCTGCTCTGTAGTCCTAATTCCATCACCAAAATATCATTGGGAACTTGAGCTTCTGAGAGTCACTTCTCTCTCTCTGCCTCAGTTTCCTCCTAAGAAAGTAGGGGTTATGCCCTCGCTATCCCTTGGATTAATAAATCAAATCCATTCATTAAATGTCAAGTATTACAATCAATCACAGGTTTATCATGTCTGGTTTACCTCCAAAAAATAAGCTGTAATATAAAAATAAAATTTAGATAACGGTTGCAGAAGTTTCAGATCGTGGAACACGAATCTTAAGATTTCAGTGGATGCAATGCCAAACTTACAGGTCAGGTAAACTTCAATGTGATTCTGAAGATACTAGCACGCCAATGACAAGTGATTTGGTCTGCATCTTCTACCAGTTGAGGAAAGACCTATGCCAGTCCCACCACAATTCTTCAGTTGTTTCCTCCATCCTTTGTTTGTTCTGTAGTAAGAAGCATTCAACAGCCAAAACCCCAGCCTCAAAAGATTGAGTCTGTTGTATGGTTTTCCTCCTAAAGCATTTTTATTTTGGCGTATTGATGAAAATGTATTTGCAAGGTAATGGGTAAAGGAACTGAGAAATAATTCAGTCCCTATAGTCACTCTCACTTACTACTAGTGATCCTTCCTTACACAGAGTTATGTGTAAGGAAGGTGTGATGTCACAGTTTAAACAAGTTTTTCATTCTACCAAGACACACAACTTCCAAACCATAAAGTTCTTCTTTTATGTGGCGCTTCCTTTAAAGCAAGTTTATCTCCTTGAGTATATTTTTCCCTGGCTGTGATGCGATATATATACACACACATACGTAAATATCTATGACACACATACAGATCTCTCCCTCTTACTTGTTCCATTGGATAGGTGTTATTACAGATTAGAAAGAGCACAAATTTATCTACTGAGTGTATAGAAATTGGTATCACCCAGTTTAGAAGTATAAGCTTGATTTATTTGTATTTTCCCTCAAAACACCACCAGCACCTACCCCCAAAGTACCTGATTCAGTAGCAGTACATGTACAGCTGCAAAATCACTTGATTTCCATGTGTCGCTGGAAACCATCACTGGATTACTGTATTTTTTGCCATATATAAAAAATTCAATAAGCCAAAATATAGTTAACATTTTCTAGTGATGCAGAGCCATTATATGAAGATCTTCAAGTATCCTTTGAACATGGAGGAGTCACTATGCTGTATCCTACTGTAAGACATACTATTTCCAATGTTTTTCAAGTCGAGAAGATGAATAGGGAAGGAGGAGGGAAAAAAATCACCCAGACAATCCAAGAAAAAAGATTTTGCATTATATCATTCAGATATCTACACTGTTTTTATTCCTTGTTTAAAGATCTATATTTTTAATTATAAATTTGAATATAAAAATATGAAAGAGTAAGGTAAAAAAAAAGATGTTAAATGGAGATTTGTTCACAAAGTGTTGACTGCTAGGCATATTCATGGAATTACCTAGTTCAGTTCTACTTGAATGTTTTCCTAGCTGGAAGAAAATGTGTAAGTTTGTCATCCATTTTAATCATCTTCATTGATGGATGCTAAACTTAGCAACAGTTCAATGTCAGCTTCCCTAACCTGGCACCAATGTAAGGATTTGTATGTAAGTGAGAAAAAAGAGGAGTTTTTAAAATAATTAATTCTTACCCTGATTTTGGGTTAAGATTTGAAATAATTAAATATAAAATACCAAATATGTCACTCACGGATAACTGATTTCAGAGGGGTTGCAAACCTCCTACTACGTAATAATGTAAGGACACTAAGTAGAATTCTATGAAAAAGATAAGGCCCAAGCCCACAGCTTTCAAAAAAGAAGATTGTTACTTCTGTGTGTTTCAGCACAAACAAAACCAAACCGCTGGCTGGGATTTCTGAGTGTTTCCACAATCCAAACAGTAAGAGGAAGCTATTAAGAATCACGAGTTTTGGTGTTAACTGCAGTGGAAACAGAACGGAGCCTTTATATTAAGCAGTTGCTTAGAATATGTTTATGCTGATCTCTCATTTTTTTCTCTGTCCATGCTTATAGCCAGCATCACTTACACATTAATGATGTATGTTCAAAAACCCATGCATAGGCAATAACATACTAGTCCTGCAAGTATTTTGAGAGGCAGATTGCGTGTACTATGCCATTACTGTACCTTAGGGTCATGAATCACTAAGAAAATAACAGAGGAATGCTTATTTTTGTGCTTGGAGTAAGAAGTCTGTTGTGGCAGAATATAAATATGGGGAAGTAGTTTCAAAGTTTGTTACTATTACTCTATTAAGAGTAAACAGATTAAATACTTAGGTGGAAATGTCATTATCACCAGGTTTTGTTGCAAATGCATGTACTATATTCAGTCGACATCCTAAGCACATTCCTATGCCTGCATGATGAAATGAGCACCAGGTCTCTCCATACCTGACATAACAGTAAAAGAAATAATAATCTCAATTGCTATTTATTCCACAACCGAATCTTAGCCAACATGTACCACTATTTACTGTGGGTAGTGGTAATTTTACACATGTAGTAAACACATTTGAAAGATGGAGATTTGTATTAAAGACTTCAGTATATACTGATAGAATAAAACATGGGCATTTGGTGGTGGTGGGGAAATATTAAAGTTGTTAACCCTCTATTCTCAACATAACACCCATAGTTATTTCCAGACAGAAAAGGAGAGCATATATCTGATTCTCTTCAGGGGTGTCAAGGGGATTGCTGCTGCCTGTATTCCTGAAGTTAGCACGTCAACAGCTGCTGAATGCACAACAACGTGCTGCTTACCTTTGTTGCAAATGTAAGGCTTTTCCACTTCAGAACTATATAAATGAAACAGTATTCATTCACACCTATGCCTAAAGATTTCTATCATAAAGCAGAGGGTGTTCATTTTTAATTTCCTCCTTATTCTGATTTTATGCCATATTCTTCTTCACCAGTGCAGTTTGGAACTGCTTGGATATAGCAAGCGTGAGGGAAGTAGAAATGAAAGCAGTGTATTTTCCCCCCACCATTTGCTGCAAGTATCTATCAACACACAAAGGTGATAAAAATTTAGAGGTTAAAGAGTCTTCCCTGACAGTTTAAACAGCCCAGTAGTTTAGCAAACTACTACAGCTTTGGTCCCTGCTCCAAAAAGCAAGACAACAAAACTACCAAACCACCTTTATGTGTTTAGGTTTGCCCTCTGAAATCCAGTACAATATTTAGTAACTCATACTCGATGTCAGAGTTTCCAAGGGAAGTAGTAGGGTTTGTCTATTTGGGTTTTTTTTAAGGTATGGATAGATTCCTCATCTATTGAAAGGAAATTACATATGTCAGTAAAAAGCGTGAGCAAAACCAGAAGTAATTAACATGTGAATAAATGCAACCAGCCTTCCTTCAGAGTGCTTTAGAGTCAGAAGTGCATTTTTCTCATGCTACAGAAGCCCTCTACTACAGAAGTACCGACTAACATCTCTAAGCATCATTATTGAGACAGAAACAACCGTTATTGATCATACACAATATTCTATATGGTCAATTTTCCCAATTAAATTTATATGCTCCTTCTCTGGTGTCTGCATTTATTTAGTTCTAAACACAGTTACAGCTATACCTTTATTAACTCCTGTGGTGGTAAGTCATTTTCAGAAATTCTTGTTCTTGACAGCGTTAACTATTACTGATTATAGCATTGCTTAAGGCGGATTCCTTGTTGTAAGTGGCATTGAACATTTTTACCTGACTATTGCAACAACATGTTTGAGGACTGAGATATAAACAGAACAGTAAGTAATGCTTATGGCCTCTGCATTTAAGACTTGTGTGTTGAGAGACACTCGGCTAGAAAAATCAAACCATCATCAAAGCACCCGATACAACGCCTGTATCTTTCTCTACTTTGCTAATGACCAATCACTGTGTTATACTGTGAACCACGGTCCTAAATAATAAAGGTCAACGTTTTCAAGGACAGCTTCTGCATTCGAGTTTCCAGCTTGAAATGCCTAAAGCTGGATTTGCCAGTCGCGAGGTTCCCAGACTTCTCACTGGGACTGCATACGCTCGACACCAGGGAAAACCAAAGCTGGAATAACAGGCCCCGCGTCTCGTGAAATCAAACCCCATTTCATTTGAAAAATTGATCCTGGGGTTTAGCATCTGCCAGAAGGATGGTATGATCCCTGTGAGCATAGGCACAGTGCCGACCTGAAACATGTATTTAGTCAAATCCAATCTTATCTCACCTTGTTTCTCAAGTTTGTATGTTTGGTTTTATATCAGAAAAATGTATACAAATTCTGGAAAACGAGTTCAGTATAAGAAGCAGTTTCAACCTTTTTATCTTATACAAAAGTTTCATGAATATAATACTTATAAAATATAGGAGCTCTACATACATAAAAGAGTAAATATTTATGGTCGTTCTCTCAATTACAAGGAGTATCAGAATTACGTTCAAGCAGCTTTTCAGCTAATTCCAGAGTACTACGTTCATCCGTTATGCCCTCGGTTGTAAAGGTGGGAGCATAATGGAGCTGTTAGGGATGTCTGCTGGCGTTCAGGTTTCGGATCTGGCTCTGCCTGGAACCTGTTGTGACCTACTCCAATGCACCATATTAAAACTTGGTTTTTTAATCAGCTTTCCTTATACCAAACTCGCCCAAATAAAGTGTTTTTCTACTTTCATACATTAGGGGGAGAGGGAAGAATCCTGTGAAAACTGATGTTTGTAATTACTGGTGATTTCTTAGTGCAAGGTAAAGCAAGTTTGTAGTACTCTAGCATTTAATAAGGATTAGTAAAGACAAGGTAAGATTACACCGTATTGGACTGAATAAAAAGTTTTCCTTTTCCAAGGAAGTTTCAGTGTTACTGTCACTACCAAACCATACCGTGCTCTCCCACTAACCACACTAAAGCTGCCTTTTAAGCTGCAACACTGCCCTACAACTATATTCCATCTGCTTTGAAAGCAAGCGCCAACTTTTTGACTCCTGATAGCAAGCTACCTTAGCCCTGTCTATCAAGCAGGCAAAAACACCACAAAGCAAGCTATGAAACCAAATCCATTCTGAGTTTGTGCAACTCGAACCAAGACACGTGCCATAAAATCTAACATCCAGAAACCCTTCCATCTCCATGACCTGCAGCCTCACCTCACTCAAGTATATTCACCCACTGTTATTTTTCCCTGTCAGAAAGGACGGAAGGGACAGTTGCCCACCAGAACGCTTTCCAATGGAGAAGAGGGGAGCGCTATCCCCGAGCAGTGTGCTATGGCCACGGGTGCCTCCCAACCCTCTCTGTTCCAGCCAGAGTGACACACTGGTCCCTTGAGTGGACCGGACAAAGCGACAGAATGTGGTGAAGGGCTTGTAGCCCCGGGAAAGCCTCCTCCCTCCCCCTGCCTCTTTTCCCTGCTCCGGCATCCACTTATCGCAATTCCTCAGCTTTCAGCAACTTTCCTCCGCACCTCCAAGCCCTGGAAACCTCGGGCACACGCCGAGGAGAGGGAGAACAAAAGGGCAAAGAACAAAGAGCCGGGGAGCTGGTAAGAGAGGAAGAAAGGGGGAGCTCCCCCTACTCGGGTCAGCCCAGGGTCCCCTGCCCACGGTAGGAGCCTTCCCCCAACGCACACACACCAGATGCTCGGGGTCTGCTTTGTGCCGGCCCCGCGAATCGCCTGCTTGCGCCGCTGTGAAATCACTCGGGGAGGGGTGTTCTGCACCGTTCCCCTTCCCTGCAACCGGTACTTTTCCCTCCACATGGGGCACGAAGCATCCTCGCCGGGTCCCCGCAGGGGGTCGGGAAACCCGCGTCCGGTCCCAACCCCGCGGAGCCGAAGCTGCTTTCGGGAAGTACGAGAAAACAGCGGACAAGAGGCCAACCCGAGGAAGCTACAAACGTCTCGGTCCCTTCAATGTTAAACTTTTGTTCAAGTATCACTAAACACCCTTTTATGGGTGATCCTCTCCCCCCCCCCCAGGTCCCCTCTTACCGAAAAAGACCCTTTCGCAAACCTCCTGCTCCCTTTCTTAGCAGTTAAATACCCCTGAAAACCTGCAGGTGCCCTCGTTACCTGTTGCTATGAGGCCCCTGCCCTCCTGGGCGGGGGAAGGGGGTAATTAACTCCTTTTTCGCTGTGTTCGTCCCATGCTGGTTGCAGATGCTGAGAGCCCAGTCAGGGGCAAACCCCGGCTGAGGGCAGGGAGTGAGCGGGGACTTGTGTGTGTGTGTTTGGGCAGAATGAGTAGCAGTGAGGGAGGTCCTGGGGGTCTCTCAATGCTGCCCTTCTTGAACCTTGGGGCAGGGAAAAGCAAGCAACGGCTGCGAGCGGGCAGGGTAGCGATCGTGTCATCCGGTTACCGAGAGACCGCATGCACCGAGTGCCGTCCTGCAATCACCTTTTGGACAAGGACGAGGAGTTACCATCGTTCTTCTTAATTCTCCTCATTGGAGTAAGAACTAAACGGAATCAAAGTTTTCCCTGAGAAACTTTTAGAGGGGTTGGGTTTGTAGGGTTTTTTTCCCTTAATTTTTAATTTAAGCTAGAAGTGAGCTAACAGAACCTCGTTTTTCTGAAGGCGAAATTAATCTAGTCCTTGATCGGGAGCGGAAAAGAGTAGCGAGCATGCTGCAGGGATGGAAGGGATGCCCGCGGAACCGGGACAGGAGCCAGTCCGGGTCCAACCCGGGTCTCACCGAACCCAGTGAGACGGGGAAGAGCCCCGTGTCCAGCAAGCCCCTGCCCGAGCATCCCTCAGCAGCGAGGTCAAACAGAGGTGGGGAATGAGAAAACCAGGCTAAAATCCTGTGGCTGGCAAAGGAAAAGCGTGTGGTGCAGCTAAAACACGCGTTTGCTTGGAAGCTGCGCTGGGAGCCCGAGTCAAACTTCAGCCCAGCCTGTGCCCTGAGTTAACTAAACTCAATTACTTGCCTCCGTGTAAAAAGGTTTCGCGTATGTGAGGAAATCTGAGGCTGAGAAGTCTGTTTTTGTTATGATTTAATCACATACATTAAAGAAGGGCAAGCATACGCCCAATTTGGGACTTCAAATAGAGAGAGAAAAAAAAGGCATTAGTTCTGAGGGACGCTCTGCCCAAGCCCTTTCCTGCTGCACAGAGCAAAGCTGAAGCTTTCGAAGTCCACTCATCTCATTACTGCTGGCTGTTTGGGGTTTCTCTTTTCCTCCTAATGGAGTAACCTTTCATAAGTGATTGCAATTTCGGGGGGGGGGGGGGGAGAGAGAAGGGAGAATAGGTGCCAAAACAAACTGGGGGTGGGGCGGAATTCTGCTTTTCAAGCAATTTAGCAGAGAGCAATTCTGCTTACAGCAGAGACGTAGGTGGATACTTGAAAACATCCTCCACCGGGGTGTCCTACTTTAGCAATTCTAATTAAAACAAGGTTTTAAAGATGCAAAGAAAGAGCAAGCTTCTTGCTTTATTTCTAATGGGCGTGGGGGAGACAGGCACAGAGTGCTTCCAGCTTGTTCTAACGTGCACCTTTGTTTAAAAGAAAAATAATAATAATAATTAAAAAAAAACCCCAAAACAACAAAACAAAACCAAACAACGTTCAAGCTCGTCCTCTGATTTCAGCTAATGTATTTTTAACTGGATTTCTTTCCTTTGCTTTGTCATATCGGATCCCTATCGCGCAGCCCTGGCCCACTTTCAGCCCTGCGAGTGCCCTGTATTGTGTGCGTGCCTGTAAGACAAGGGGGAAAGTCTCCCATCGCACATTTCCCTGTACCTGTGCTCGGGAGCTGAACAGTGCCCAAGCTAGTGGACAGCAAAATACGGATCCTACTCCTCTTCCCGCTGCCTAACCAGAGAGGAGCTGTGACTTTGTAAGTTCAGCCTGGCTGTGAACGTCCAAGCACGTTGGATCAATAAAGCAGCCAGTTTTCTGACGCTTCTTTTCCACTGCTGCTTATTGAAGAGGAGGCGCTGCCGCCACCTATAAATATCGCTGGATCCAAGTCGCTGCTTTTTTTTTTCCCCCTTCATTTTTTATCTTCCCTACTTAAAGCAGCAAAGTTATGACCAAGACACCTCAAGTTCTTCTCTCCGAGGGGCTATGCCGGAGGTTCCCAGCATCAGTCTCAGCTGCGCTGAAGCCTTTGAAGGTCGCAAAGGGCTGCGGCGGACCCGCACAGCCTACCTTTGAACTTTGCTCGCAGGCGTGGAGAGGGAGAGGAACAAATACCGATACTCACGGTGCTCTTTGGCTTTCCAGGTGTAACTCCGTCTCTCCCTCTTCTTTGTGTATAAACGAGCAGAGGTTACATCGCGGGCACACGTTATAATGCCCTCGGTAACCCCGACCCTGTTAATTTAACGCTACGCTAACCTGGGAGTGTGTGATTGGAGCTCAAAGTGTTTGGTTTAGAAAAGCACATCTCCATGCTGGAAACAAAGTCGCCTTCTCTGCCCACACCCCTCCTTTCCACGGGAAGAGTCTCCCAGCCCTTCATTCCTCCACAAACCTACACACCTACCTGTCCGAGAGCCACCTTTCCCATCACAGATACCATCTTTCCCCCCGCTTCTCGAATCAAATCTGTGCAGTTTCTTAAACCCACGTGCCGTGGCTGCTGCGTGGGGCTCCAATTCCTGCACCGAGCCCAACCGATGGCTCGCATCACCGCACCTCGCTCCTCCACACCGGGGAAGGGTCCGCGGGGGTCCCCTGCTCCCCAAAACCTCCCGCATGGCCCGAAGGAGCGGGGTGCTGGTCTGGGCCGGTCACTGCTGGGCTCGGAGCGATCGAGCCCCTTCACCCCGCGCTCTGTCTCTCTGTTTGTATTTATCTTTATGTTTTATTTCCCTGATAATTCCCCCAAATGGGATTTGACGAACACAGCTCGTTACCCGCGCTGATACCGGGGTAATAACTGTCAGAGGGGCTGAGCGCTCCAGGAAGAGAAAAGCGGAGGCAGAGAGAAGGATACAACCTCCGTTATCTCTCTGCTGCTAATTCCCGGCCGGTTAGGACTCAGGGGACAAGGCGATCGCTTAACAAACCCTCCTCCTCCTCTCCCTCCACCACTCCTTCCTTCCTTCCTCTTCTCCGGCACATTTTCTCCCCCGCGCTCGCCTACGTTTCATTCCTTCTCTTCGGGAGGAATAAGCCGTGAAAACCCAAATTAAAAAGAGAAAGGGAAAAAAGTAAGAGAAGAAAATATGGGAGGGAGGGAGACAGGAGGGGAAATTAGAAGGGGAAAAAAAAAAAAAGAGAGAGAAAGGGGAGGGAGAAAAGGACAGAAAGTGTCTGTGCCTGATCGCTGACCATCTGTGCAAAAGGTGATCGTCGCTGGGTACTCACATGGCTGGTGGCAGAGCAGCTCTGGGCAATTAATAAGTCTCTCAGCTTGAGCTCTTCTCTCTCCTTTCGGAGGGCAGCTCTCGCCGGGGTCTCCCTCCCTCACACACAAACCCGATCAGATGCTTCAGGACCGGCCACTTTGCGAGGGGATCAACACGGGAGGGTTTGTATTACTCCAGGTTCGTGTGTGTAGCCTATAAATAGCGAACTTTTTGATGGAATCAGCTAACAAATGAGAGGAGAAGGCGTAATTTTGCGCAGGGAGCCCCCCTTTCTCTTTGCAAGATTAAAAACCCCCAGGCAGCGGACAGAGCTAAACTTGTGGGTGTGTGGAAAGGAATTTCACTTTATTGTGATCGTGCGAGATGTTTTTGTTTGCTTGTTTATTTGGGGGGTTGGTTTTGTGTATCGTCCCCCGTTACCCCCTCTCCTCCCCACCCCACCCTCATACGTGACATCCTCCCTCCTTGCCTTCCCAGCCAGGGGCAGGAACTGACCCGGATTAGCACCGACTTTAACTCCAAATTGGAAATACGGTGCGTTTGCGGGTGGGTTATTTTCGGTTGAGGCTTTATTTTGGGGGGATTAGGGAGGATGTAAGCGGGGTCCACGCTGTATCGGTTGGAAGTGAAGGAGGAGGGCAGGCTTTCCTGAATGCGTCCTCACTTTGAACGCGAGTAGGGAACAGGAAACAGGTTGGAATTATTGGGGGGGGGGGGTGTGCATGTGTTACTCTATTAGGGATGAAGTGTTTGCCATGGACCCACTCGTGAGAAAGCCATGTGAAACACTCTGCCCCCCTCCGACCTGCCGCCAACCGCCGCGAAACGCGGCTTCTCTCTCGTTTGCTCAAGCGCTCAGCTGCCCCAAACCGGCCCTAAAGCTCGCCCCGGGCTTGTCCCTATTCCCCTCCGGGGGAGCGGCACTAGCTGAGCCCCCCCTTCTCTTCCTGTCTCCGGCGAAGGCTCCCGGAGGCTGTCCCTGCTCTCCCCCCTTCTTACCCGCCCCGCTCCCTGAGCTCAAGCGAAATCCTTTCCTCTGCCGGTCTCCCGGCTTCTCGCAAGTGATTTTTAGCAGGTCTATCCATACACATTTCCAATCTCATGGCTCATAAACTATTAGCAGCGGGATTTCATTATTCACCTTCTGTACCCTACAAAGGAGAGATAAAAATATACACGCTCCTGGTAACACGGAGACCAGGGCTCGGCTCTTACATCACGGCGCTTCCAGTCGCCCGGGTGCGCAGCACTGCCGCTGCCCCTGTTCGGCCCAGCCCGGCTCCGTGGGGTTTCTGTGGTTTATTGCTCAGGAGGGACCGAGGCGATAAGCCTCGCACGGAGGGAAAGCAAACCCGTGATTTGCGTTTTCCTGGACGAGGAGAAAATGCGAGGAGCGAGAGCTATGTGGGTAGCACCGTTTTAAAGCTCGCATGGTACTGCATCTGTCCAGCATT
>JBCJKH010049784.1:52334-116818 GCA_039877255.1 Loriculus beryllinus | reverse complement strand
CCTCAGAACATGATCTGCTTACTCAAGTCCCATGAGTGTACAATTAAACAGCATGAAGAAATTTACACTGCCACTCCACAGCAAGGCTTTAACCTCCTCCCACGGTCTCCCAGCTGCACCTCAGCAGCATCTCCACATGTATGGGGGGTCTCAGCCCCCTGGTGCCCACCACTTGTGAAGCACACATGGATGCTGCCAAACCTCCTCTCACATACTCGAGCTTCTCTGTACTGCTATGGCTTTACCTCTCACTGTTGCAAAGGCCCCTCTGCTAAACCTCTATATTGACCAAAGCCCTAGCAGCCTTAAAACTGATTTCCACCTTCCCCTAAGACACCAAATGCCTCTAGGGAGGATGCCAGCTCCACAGGTTTCCTCAACCACATTTCCATTTTCTCCTGCTTCAGTTTGGTGACCTTTCTCCCCTGGCAAGGCTGTCTTTTTCCACTGCTAATTCCCATCTCCATCACTTGCGCAAGGGTCAGCACCTTCATGAAACCCTGACTCTTCCTTCAAGGCCTCTCAGATATTTGTTTATCCCTCATACCTCACAGGAAGATGCAGCAAGTTGCCTTTGCCAATGTAAAATAGTAAACAGTGACTCCAAAGATCAAGAAAAATAACCCCCTGGAGAACCAATAAGCAGTTTGAAGAAGCTCTGAGCTAGGTACAGCAGCTGCAAGACGACTCAGGTCTACCAGAGCGGTAGAGCACAGCCCAGGGGCTTCCCTCTTGGCTGTGGGTGAAAAAGGATATGGTCCCAAGCATGATGCTCAGTGCTGGGTACATGCAGCTATGCTCTTCATCCAGCAGTGAACCCTTGGAGGGAATGGATCCTCCAAACCGCTCTCCAGAAACCAGACCGCCTCTCAGAGGCATCCAGAAATGAGCTTGAACATACCAGCCTCCAACTTCCTACTCCTTTCAAATTGAGGTGGAAAGAGGGGGTGCTCTGGGAGCTCCCCTTTCCTAAGGACTTGGGAGGTACATAGCTCAGCATAAACTCATGAGATACATCAATTATACAGATGATTAACAGCAAAATATATAGCCTGGTTCGGGAACGAGCCAAGGGCATAGTGGAAAGGATAATCATGCGACAGAAGATACCTATGGGTATCCGATGGATATATGCACTAAGCAGGGTGTGCAGTTATTTAAGGTGGTCCAAAGCTTAACTAAGAGAGGAAAAAATTCAGGCTGATAATCAGAAAAACTTCCTGACAGATTTGGCCAAGTGTAGAACAATCTGCCAAGGGAAACATTGGAAGCCCAGTTCCTGCACATTTTAAGCTAACAATAACAAAATAGCTACATTGCAGGGGCCAGGGGAAAGACTAGATGACCTCTGATGTCTTTGCCATCTCTCATTCCCATGGGAAGTACTAGATATTCAGCGTCCCCAAGGATAGACACTTCAGTCTGTACTAGAAACAGAAACGTTGCGTGTGGAAAAAACCCACCAAAACAAACATTCCAATGTAATGTCAAGTAACCTTGACTCCTTACCTTGTACGGGACAAATTCGCTCCTCTTGCTCCGTAGGTAAGCTGACAGATTTCCAAATTTGCAGTATTCCACAATGACCATGAGTGGGCCTGTACAACATAAAGCAATTCCTTATTTAGACTATTTATATCCCACCTTATCTCTGAGCATAATATGTGGCTAGAAATACATCCATTTCAAAAAGCATTCTCCTATCCAGAGGTTTTTAAAAATACTAGTAATAAAGAAATCTAATCAAAGCAGGGAAATTATTCCTTTTCTGGTGTATTAGGAAAGAAGGAAGAACACATGCTTTTGAAAAATCACAGGCCCAATGTCATATGTGAAAATGTATAGTGGCATGTTTCTACTTCAAGTGCCAATAACTGCCTATCCTAATTGACATTGTAAGGACATGACATAAATATCTGCATGAACTTCAGTGCAATTAAGCACTCCTTTGCAATAAAGTTACACACATGATTATCCATGCATTTTTGTGCAGACAGTTTCAGTTCCAAAAGTTTAAAACAGAAATCTTGGTTTCAGACAATGCCTTAATATACAGTGCAAATGTGGTATTTCATGCTCAAATTACTTCATATATATGCACGTTGCAAAAGGATAGATTTCCATTCTAGGATCGAGATATTGGCCATCTCTATTTTATTATGAAATAAACAAGGTAAGAAATACGTATGGATTATGTTTTCCTCTACTACTACACTTCTGCCATGGAATTTACAAATGAAATTCTGACCCCACAGCAAGCCAACAAGTCAGCTTCCCTGAAAAATTATTATTGAGTTACTTTACACTGAATTTATTCCAAATTAGCATGCAGTGCTGGACTTGTTAAACAAAACATCTGTCCCCCATTATAAAGTAGGTATAAAAGTTCATCCACCCAGAGCTGGACTCCAAATGGCAATCCCGTACTACACACGCACACAGGCACCCACATCCCATCCAAAGCCAGAGAGGGACTCACAACTTGTAGTTGCACTGTACCCGGTGATAAGAATAAGACCAACTTGCTAAATCTGGTACTGGACTCAGACCCAAAGTCTGTCACACATCAGGTGACCACTATAAAAATGGATTTGAGATACAGAAATGCAAAGTGATAGAACAACTAATAGATGGAGCCGGATGCAGAACTCAGGGCTTTTGAGCCCTTATCCACCTCCAGACCTGCTCACTCTTATCAGAAGATATTTTGTAAAAAAAGAAGACTATTTCTTCCAGCCTTAATTTTGAAACTCAATTTTCTATGCAGCAGAAACAGGGTTTTCACTAGCAGCTTCCACCCACTGAGGACTTACCTCCTGGCTTTGTACAGGCTCCAAGTAAATTGACAACATTGAGATGATGGCCGATATGAATGAGGATCTTCAGCTCTGACATAAGTGCTCTGTGCTCACTATGGGTTGCACCCTCTGCAGAGGTAAAACAACAAAGATGAAGAGCATCAAAGGCAGAAAGGTTTTCCCCTCCTCTGCATTTTCTTCTGTTATTTTTCCAGCTCATCTAGTGAGAAGTCTTGTTGGTTGGTAGCCTGGGTCAGCTATGCTGCAAGACACTGATTAAAGCTCGGCAATTGCACGACAGGGTTGGTTTTGCTCTGCTTTTAAACATTTTCCAGTACATCAGAATGGAGCGCAAACAATCCAGATTAGCAAACATCTTTTTTCCTACAGACCTGTTGAGCAGTTTGTACTCTGCCACTTGACCTTTCCAACCAAGAAAAGCTAGAAACATTGTCCCAGAGCCACTGCTGGGGTCCAATGGGTCTAGGGGATATATGGCCAGTGCCAAACATGCCTGACCCTGCAGCCTCACCCAAAGCCTGGAGATATGGCTGGTGTCTTCATCTCACACAGATAGAAGAAGAGGAAAGAGCTGAAGCGGTGGGGAAGAAGGAGCAGAAGAGGCAGCTCTCTACAGGCTGCCTGAGCACTGGGAAGCTGGAGGGACAGGGCTTGCATGCACTCTCATCCCATTGCAACCAGTCTGCAACAGATATTGCCTGCACTTGTGAATGTTCACACTACACTGTCAGAAATCCTTGGCTTTCCCACTCTTCCTTCAGTACAGCACAGGGTGGGATACAGTCCCTGGACGCTAGCAGCCCCATTTCGCTGCCCCAGCTACATTCTCTTCAAGAATAGTATGCTTGGAACCACAGCTTACAACTTTTCTGTGGTGAATACAAAGCACTATAATATGATTTAAAGTGAGGAGAAAGCTGTTCAAAATTACAACTCATTTTGGAGCATGCCTAAGCCATTGTATGAGACCTGCAGAAAGCTCCCTACCAGGCTGCATGAGGCAAAAATGGACATGTGAAAATTGTCTGCAGGAGGAAGTTCATATTCTGAACCTGAGTAGATATGTAAAGCAGGGGCTAAGAAACCACAGTTGATCCAGTTATCAATGAGGGAAAGGCATGTTTTTTTCCTAATCATTGCCTCATGGCACCAACTGTTAAGCTAAACTTTTTAATTACATTAACAACTACATTACATTAACATTAATTACACCTTTGGTACAAATATTTGTGGGTTTTTTTTTTCTTTTTACTAGTTACAGTATTATAGCTGTAGTTATCCCTATATTCTGTATTCAAGGTGAAGTTTTAGTCATCATTTTTACCTTTAAGCATTTTGACTGCCACTGTTTTGCAGGTAGCAGTTTTGTCGATCCCAAACGCATCTGCTTCTATAACCTGGCCAAAAGCTCCACGTCCAAGAGGTTTACCTTGAAGTGAGAAGATGAACACAATCCAGTTTATTTCCCTGGCACAGTGGGCAAAAGATGCAGAATAAAGAGAAACTCAAAACTGAGTTTATGCATCAGAAATTAACAGAGTGTTAGCAATAAGGAGAGGATTTACTATATTCTATAGGGTGACAGAGACCATCCAGGGGTCCTGCATCAGGCCAGCCCCATGGCAAGCCAGGATCTGAAACATCCTCCAGCACAGCTATCACAAAATGCCTCATGCAATGAAGACACACCTAGCTTTAGCCGGTCTCTGGGAAATTCCCACTTGCTGGCATCATATGGCAGCCGTTCGCAGTGCTCATCTATTGGGACCTCATCAGGATCCATGATGATTGACAAGTACCCAGTCTTCATATCCCCTCCGTTGGCCTGGAAAATGGTATTAGTTGTAGTTGCACAGATTCTTTGCTGGTGATGTGCGGGCAAAGTGCCATCTTCTCACTTTGTAGTGTTTCATTAGTTCCCAGAAATGCTAGGCTAACATTTTACCCATTTCACCATGTCATCATGAGTGTGATCACCATTAATTACTTGCGCTTCTTTTTTTTTGTTTGTTTGTTTTTAATAAACAAAACCAGCTGAAACATTTTTTCTCTTGTGAGGGCTTCTCAATTAAAAACAAATTTCTGTGCCCCAGGTTCCAGGAAAGAATGTTACAGCATGGAGAGAAAAAATGTGTCTGTTGATTTAAGAACAATGGAAAGAAGCAACACAAAAGAACTCAAGTCAGCTCTCATTTGTCATGCAAGACCAGTGCTGATAGGACAGTACAAGAATTTTTTCATTACCCGCTTAACGGTTCGGAGGATGATTACAAGAAGCAACCAGAAGAACATGGCAATCACTGCAGTGCCAACGAGGATAATGAGCTCCAGATTTGTTTTCTCTTCAGCGCCTGGGAAGAAATAAATGAATATCTGAGTGATAGTTGGAAGCATATTTGTTTTGTTCATTCATTAAAGTAGAGAATGGAGGTCCTTGTTCTGAAGGTTCAATTTAAAAGTGCAACATGGAGCAAGGAAACGAAAGCAAAACAAAACGAAAAGCTTGGGGTTTTATTTTGGGATATTGCACTTTGTTTCATGATGTTTTATGCAGCTCCCAATTTTTTAGCATCAGCTTTGTTCCAATGACAATATATGGACCTTTGGAAAAATATAATAAAGTGAAATCTCACATTTTACAAAGAAATCATTGTTTTAGAATACTCAAAATTCTTTCTCCAGAAACCAACAAACCCCATAATATAATAAATAAAGTACTGTGAGGATGACCCAAAGAACAGACTGGTTTTTATCTCTCTATATGCTTCAACTTTGGCACGAAAAAAACACAGTTCTACAAGAACTGTGAAATATGGTCTTATTTACAACAAAAATGTCTTATTTACAACATCCTTTTTCCAGTAAAATAGTTTCCAGCAGATACCACTCAAACATCTATTAATGTAGAAGTTTCAGCTCCTGTTCATCACATCATGCTCTTGTATTTCATCCTTTGCATCATGCAGATTTTCCTACACAGTAGCACACTTCATCGCATGACCCAAATGAGCTGCACTATGAATTTTTTGGAGTGAATAAGTATGTCCTACACAGATTTCCAGCTTTTATAGACATGCCCCAGCCATGTTTACCACATCAGCTGAGATCTGCGTTGATGTCAGCTGCAAATAATTTCCACCCCATGTAAACATATTGCCCAACATCTAAATATCCTAATGGGATCTATGAGAATAACAGGATACTGCTTTAATTACCTTAACGGAACAGATAGAACAACTAAGCTGACTTGTAAGACAGACATTTGTGTAGGACTCAGTGATGAGATTTTGCTAATGTGCTAACATCAACAGCGAGGAGCTTTTTACTCAAGGCTTCTCATTGCAATTCTTAATGGAAAGTCCATCACGGCTCCAGCTACTCAGACTGCAGGCTAACCTCTTGTTAGGATTTATTGTTTATCATTGTGAATTGCATTAAGGTGTGCCACAATAGGACTGGAACAAACTAAGTCTCGCAAATGCTACCTTCAGAGCTTAGTGAACTGAGGCTGGAGTCCTCTAACCCAAAACTGCTAACTGTTCCTATCACTGAAATGGGATGGCAACCATAACAGACAGCACAAAGTCTTCACTCTGTTTTTCTTAGATGATGTGACAGCAATGACATAGTTTAAAACGTTACAACTGTTGAAACACATACGATGACAATTACGTTACCAAGACAACAGAAATGCCCCAGGATATCTACAGGTTTAGGTAGGCTGTACAGGTTTGCGTGTAATATAGACTTGGCAGAATTTTCTTTGCAACCACACGTAAGATAGATCTAGTTTTTCTTGAAAAGCACTGAAAAACAATGTGGAGAAGAAAGTGCCAGTCTCAACACCTGGGAATATGATGGCTATGAGGGCACTCAATTTGAGCTCGATAGAAATGGTGAGGACTTTTCACAAATCTCATGGTATATTTTAAGATCTCCAATCAGGGTAGCCAGTAAATTTTCCTTTTAGTAACTATGAAGATTTCACATACAGCCTAGAAAGAAGCTAACACTAACCTTCCACTGAAAAAAAAGCCACTGCTTTTTTGCATCCCAGGACGTTGCAGGCAAGGCAGGTGTACAGGCCCCCATCTTCTTTCCTCACTCGACGTATGGTTAGTGTTTTGTTTCCATCTTTCAAAACAATACCTGGGAAAAAAACATGTTTCTCAGTTCTGCTATTTTTACGCCACTTTGTGTTAAAAATTAAATTCTTTACGGTGAAAATCATCTCTGAGTCCCATGAAAGAAAGCCCTTCAGTGATAGAAAACTTATAGCAAAGGAGCAACCCTCACCTGAATCTTCAACAAGGGTTTCATTATTTTTAAACCACATGATGTTTGGAGGAGGAATGCCATTCGCTGTGCATGACACTTCCATGGTTTCACCTATGTTTGTTGTTTGATTTTCCAGATTTCCTATGAGTGTGGGTGCCATGGGTTCTGTTGGTTAGAAAATACAGCAAAATTACTGACAAGAACATTGTTAAAGAGCAATTACATTACAGAAAACATAATTTTTTTTTGTTGCAATAGCACTTGATGGCTCGAAAACAAAGTCTCAAATCCTTTTATAACACCAACAGCCACAGCGTCCATGTTAAAATCATAGTTAAACTTCTACATGACATGAAGAAATTATAGTAGCCACGAAAATTTTAACAGTATTGATGCAACCTGCTTTAGATGGTTTAATGTGTGACTGGCCAGGCTGCTGAGGGAAGACGGAATAGGTGAGAAATTGCTTCCCTCACTTTTCTCTTTTCAGAGTCATTATGAAAAGTCTGATACTGCTGGTCCATCAAACGCCCATTCAGAACAGCCCATGAACATGCACAGGTATTTCCTGACTCTGCGTAATCAGCCTAGACATCCAGGTCCAAAACAAAGTCATCACTATTTGTCTGCAAAGCTGATTGATTACCAGCTTGCATTGCCTGTATCTGAATGCCAGCATCACTTCATGACAGCTCAAATTACAGGCAACTTCAGACAATTACTTTAAATTCAAGTCAATGACACAAAGCACTAGCATCAATGCTGTGAATACACACACATGCAGATACAGCTAGAGGGAAAAATGTGCTTTAAAAAGTAAAACTGATAAGTTATTGAACTAATTATGTGCTGTTACTTGTGCAAAAGCCAGACTCATCCCTTTGCAGAGCACAGTGGCCCTGCCAGTGTTTCCCCATGAAACAGCAAGACTCTGCTGCTCAGACAAGCCCCAGACCTGTGTGTTAAGAACAAATGGTCTGAATCTATTTAACAGAGTGCACCATTAACCCAGCACATGCAAGGCCTGGGGGTACCAAAACCTGACACTGCTGCAGTTATTTTTATGTACAACCACCCATTTTGGTTCACAGTAAGAGATCTGTACCTTGAACAGTGAGGTGCTTCACCAGGCAGTGCTGTGTTTTAGCCTTTTTGTCCTGAGCAATGCAAACGTAGTCCCCTCCGTCCTGCAGGGAGATGTTATGGAGGATGAGCTCTAAGGTGACATTTTCACCATTGGTATTTGAAACTGTAGCATTCAGCCTCTGGAGAGCATTTAGGTTCTTGCAGACAGGCATAGGCAGCCCTCCAAAGGGAGTCTGTGAAGCGTGAGCACTGAGTTTGTACCACGATAGCTTCTCAAAGGTGAATTTGTCTGCCGTGCATTGCAAGGACATATTATCTTTCTCTGTGAGCTGATTCCGAGGCTGGAGATTAATTTCAAGACCCCCTGCAAGTTAAAAAAATAAACCAAATTCCTATTAGGTTGCACATTTTGTGGCCTTATCCTCATCCAATTGTAAATAAGGGAACAAAACACTGAAAATCAGTCAATCATCTAAACAGCACAATCCATTTAAAAGGAAAAGGAAGGCCTGCGTAATGAATACAGTTCCTCTCTGTGCATAAATTTACAGCAACTTAAGATGATTCTTAGCATTACTTACAGCTGATTTTTAGATCTGGATTAAGATAATATTTCATCATATAAATATGGAGACTGATTTTTAAGAAGACAGAAGCTCTTTGACACTGGTTTTCAAAATGTTAGTCTTAGATTTCACAGTACATCTTTGTTCTTTCTGTGACACACAATTTCTCTGTAGCTCTTTTAAGTGACTGCAAAAGTAGTCACTCTCAGAACAACAGTGCCCATTTTGCATTATTTTCATGGGACCACCATTCCACAGATGCCAGCAGAACTAATTATTTGGCTGAAGTTAGGTGGTGAATTTAAAGGCTGCCTTAGGAAACCTTAAGTGAACCTAAATCCTTAATTATTAAAGGATTTAATAAAGTACAGGGATCAGACAATGGCACTGACAAGCCTGTCATTAGCAAAACAGACAAACTAACAATAATTTACCATGGCTGTCCTCAACACAGTATACTTACTGGTCACATGAAAGGATATAACTCTTTCACTTGACCCAGCTCTGTTTGTGGCCATACATCTATACAAAGCAGATACATTTGCTGCTTGAATCACAAGGGTGCTCACAGTCTGCAAAAGAAGAATCAAGCAATTTCATATCACGTCAGTCCCAAAGTACATACTTGCGCCTGACCACCCAAACAGCCTAGCAAAGTGCTCTGCAGGTGTTTGCACAACCAAACATCCCTCCAAAGCACAAATCCATGGCCCAGCAAGAGCACAGTCCCCTCCTGATGCTTACATTTTGTCCTTAAGCATATAACAATCAGGCAAAAAAAAAAAAATAAATCCAAGAAAAAGCAGCCTTGCAGAAGGCAATTTTGTTCTATGTGTTAATAAATGCTGCTCCCACATTTTTCTGCTCTTCAGACTCTACAGCTTCTCCTCATTACAGTTAAATAGAAAGTTGAACCCACGTAACTTCAGACTGCTAAAAGGTAAGCACTGAAATCTAAGTAGGTTGTGTTCCTCAAAGGAGACTCACTTTGGGTCAGTGTCTAAAGGACTTGAAAGTGTGTATCTCTGTCCATTGGCTCTAGTAGGAGTTTGCACAAACAGTTAACAGTAGATCCATATAAGTTTAACGACAGGTGAAGAGAGTCTCATCTCTAGCGATACATTTCCAGATATCTGGACTGCTTAACAGGGCCAATCATCTCCAGCCAACAGAAAAGAAAATCTACTCACCTTTGTTTTCCCAGCAATAGTAACAACTCGGTGCTTAATTTCAACCTGATTCCCACCCTTTCTCTCTGAGATTGCTTTCCACTTCCTGCATGCATATGGATTGGATCCTGAGCGAACTTTCCTGAGGTAGTAAGTAGAGATATATGCATTAGATAAGATGAATATTCACTCTTCAAGAGAGTGTTTTTCTGTTTTCTTTTTAATATTCAAATATTTATCTATAAATCAGATGCATCACCAGGCACAGCCTGTATCTGGGAGGGAATTCTGAAAACATTTCTATTAAATTGCACCCTAGAACCTTCTGAGACCTTTGTGCTTTGTAAAACAAGGAACCCCCAAGCCTAAAGGTGAATTTCCTAATTAATCTGCCTGTGTCAGCTCAATCAGGATGCATGGAGGGAAGCAGCTATTCTGGGAACAAACCTCCATTCATAAATGGATGATTCAAGTTAATTTAGTTCAAAGGAAGACAGACATAGAAATTGCTGAACTCCCTACAAGAATTTCTTGAGGACAGTAACCATTGTGTAAGAAGCAACCAGGCACCAAAGGAAGAAACTAGTGGAAATCACTTTAAAAACAACAACAGGAAAGAAGAATGCTTTTTGTTGGTTGCGGGTTTTTTGGTTTTTTTTAAAGGAAATCTGGGCTTATGGCAGGCCCTGATAAGGGAAGCTGCGTGAATCTCAGTCAGGCACTCTCTCTATCATTCCCCAACATCAATCAGTGCACTTCCTCTGAGATACACTTTCACACAGATAAAGAGCACGGTCACACTCAGCACTTGAGCATAAAAAAAAGCCATCACAAGGAACTGTAATTAACATAAACAGTAAATTTCCTCTGTTTGGGATGGCAGTTTGGTCCTGCAGCCTGCAGGGAGATCTGAGGGGAAGGCATGCAGATAGCTGCAGTTGAAACCCCAACAAGCCCCTCAAGAAGGCATGAGAGCAGCATGCATGCACTGCCAGTTCCATGCTGCGGGTGGCCCTTACCTCTCCCAACAACAATGGCTTTGGCAAAGCCTTATTGCAATGATCAGCCTATTGGCCACAACAATCGTTTCTTCATTAGCCATTGGGTCTGAATTCAGTAATGACCCTGGACAAGGGATGCACCCAAACACCACAACCCAACCATCCCACCAGAGCTATGTAAGCTGCAGAAGATGGCAAGGACTTGGTACTCACTGAGGGCTGAAAGTGCACTCCTCCTCCAGCTGCCAATGCCAGAGGATGGTGGCAGGCGGCGGGACGGCATAGACGGTGCAGGTGAGCGCCTGCGTCGAGCCATACTTGTAGGAGTCAACAGGGGCCAGTAACGCGTTCTCACCAATCTGGGGAGGGACTGGAGGGGAGAGCAGCAGGTTACACCTCCCCAACAGCACTGCATGTATGTGTTAGACCCACAGCAACTAATTTATGCCCTGCCTCCTGCGCAAGTGCAACAAAGAGCATCTCTATGATCATTCAGGGAAGAGGTGAACCTGCTCGGCACGGTGAGGATCAGACCATCATGATGCAATGCTTAGGATCTTCCAAAATATTTCCATTACCCACCATAATATTTCCATTACCCACTGGTTTAAAATGCAGCTCTTAGACTCCCATCACCCCTTAAATGTCTATAATTCCCACTGCATGTAGACCCACTGCCCTTCCCAAGACCTGCTGTCTTCAAAGCACAGGGGCTAGCCTTTTCCTGGGGAGCAGACAGAAGGAGGAAGAGAAAAAAGAGGAGCATCAGTACTGCACAGGTCAGGTCAGAAGAGGAGGGACAGCCTGCGTGAGGCAGGAAGGATGGGTGAGGCGGGACAGGGCCAGGATGAGCGGGGTGGGAGGACTCCGGCAGCATGGCCAGCAAGGAGGGCAGGAAAACAGCAGGATGCAGAGGCAAAGAAATAATATACAGACCCTCCCTCCCCCCCCCCCGCCCCCAAACACACACACACACAAAGCATCATCACAACACCACCACCAGGATCCTGCAGCCTCTCAACCAGGAGAGCAGGAGAGACGGGCCACCTCTGCCCTCCCAGGGCTAAGGTTCAAGTGCTCTTCTCCCAGCCAACCCCCTCGCTTAAATCTTCATGGCAGTGGGATTAATTTAATCCTAAGCATGGTAATACAGCACATCCACATGTGAAAGAAGGTACTCCTGTGGTACACTGCTTACCATTCACAAGCAGGGTAAACGTATGTCTCTTCTGCAACTTGTTAGTAGGGTTTGTAAGGACAACAGTGTAATTCCCAGCATCCTTCTCAGTTGAATCGGTGATCACTAAAGTGTACCCAAGTTTAACTGTATGATTTGCATTGATGGCTTTTCCATTTTTATACCTGAAGAAAAAATAGAGCACTTTGAATACTTCAGAGATCTACCTTCACTAAGAACAGCTCAGGTTTTCAAACATGTGATGTTCCCACTCTTACCATTTTGCCTCTGGTGGAGGATATCCTTTAAACTTCACAGGAATTTTGACTGTATCACCTAGCCTTGTCTCGACCACATTCTCCATTCTCTCCAGATGAATAAAAGGACTTTCTGCAAAAAAGAATGAACTAAATGGTCTTTCCATGTGGACAAAAGTGTAAGTGCTCTCCATTTGCAACAGCGCTTAAACAACAGATGACAAATAGGGGCCAGTGACAGGATGCCACTGGTGAAGCACAACTGGCTCCAAACAGGGCTCTGGAGAGATGGACCCACCATGAAAACCCAGCCCTTTCCCTTACAGAGAGGAGCAGCCCAATTCCAACACTGAAGAGCTCTGGAAAGCAGAGACAAGACTCAGCTCCCTGGACAGTGTGCCAACTGTCAGACCTAGTGTCAGACCTATAAATATATATATATATATATATATATATATATATATATACACACATACATATATATATAAATGTATCGTGAAGCCATCTCGACCTACTCATTAGGGGAAATAATAGTATTCAAAACCACAATGTGATACTTTCACAGTATTTCACTCAGACACGTTCAGCCTCTTCTCGAGTATGTATCTGAATAACTGCAGTCACAGAATACATTGAAATTATTTACATTACTTGTTATAAATTATAAACTTGCATTCAGACTAAGAGTGATTAGGCTTTGACTAATATTTAGAATAGTATGGACTTAATATCTGGTACACTTATTGCAGCACACGATCTTGTTTTAGCTCCTGAAGAGGAATACAAAGAGCCCAGGAGAAAACTGATACTATCTTGAATCACTGTGCCACATAATTAGTTTGAACGTGAAGAAAAACAGTCTCCTTCAAAACATAAACCCCTTTGTCTGACTCAGTGATTTAAAATCTGCCATTCTCATGCTGGCAATCTTTTCTAGAAGTAATTCAGTCGAGCCACTGGGGCTGTGGCCAAGAAGGGCTTGAGAAAAGGCTGTAGGATGTGGCCTCATACTTATCTATACACTTAGCCAAAGTTGTTTCCTTTTCATCACTTCCGTACAACCAAAACTTCACTTGATTCATCTATTCATAGTGTAAAAGCTGAAAGTTTTATTTTCCTAGCTTCACTGATGCTGACCCAGGCTCCTGTCATGCAGAGCCACCAGACCCTAGCCTAAATTCACCTGGCGTGAGAGCAAAGCTACCTTATATAGAGCTATCTACACAAATTCAGTTTTACAGGACCTCAAGGAGGTCAACACAGAATAGGACCAGAGGCTTACCTCAGTTTATTTTACTGCCCATTTTCCTACGGGATTCTACAGCTTTCAGTACCATACAGAGTCCTTTAAAATCTTATCATTAGCTAAGCATGCGGTATATATAGATTTATATATACATGTATAATCTTATAGTGCGTGCAAGAGAAATACTGTAGATGCAGCTTGATTCATTTCTGTTACTTGATTCATCACCAAGGCACCTTCTGCATCCCAATAATGAATCCCAAATTTGCAGCAGCCAACAAAACTGAAAAAGAAGATGCCATACCATGGATAATGAAGTAGCTGCTGTTTTTCATGTTCATACGACCGCTGGATGCTGCACAAGTATATCGACCTTTGTCACTTAAGGACACACTGTCGATGGTAAGAGTGCTCACAAACTTCTTTACTTCTCCTGCAGTGGTTTTTAAATCCCTTATGATGGCACGTTTTTCCTGAAACAGATAAAAGACACATGTGTTTGGGAGTTTTATTGTTATTCCTCCTGTCACCCTTTGCAAACCTGTATATATTGACCATTTCTTTGTGTATTATCATCTGCTTTGTCAATATTATATAGGGGGAGTGGCATCATATGTAAATCATTTATTTCATTGCGATGTTGGCATTTTTAATTTATTACAGATTTACCTTGATGGAAGGGTAGTCCCATTTAAAATCAATCCCTACATTCAGCTCCGTCCTTACAGTGCAATTGAGAACCAATTTTTCACCCACTGCCAGCTCTACTTGGGAGTGTGGGTTCATTGTCAGGTCATAAATCCGATATCCTAGAGGAAGAGAAAGGCACACAGAAACCTGGGGGTAAGAAGAGGTTTCTTCAGAGCACTCAGCACCAAATTTCCCGTGAAAATTCACCAAAACTCCCACTGAAACCCCAGTTACAAGGAATCCCCTTGGTGTCCCAGTGCAGCATGATGACAGGCACACAAAGGAGCCTGGAGGGAAGGAATACGCCTGTCCTGAGCATTTCCCATCCGAGGCCTGATTCAGACAGTGGCAAAGCAGGATGTATGCACTTGATCAGAGTGCCCCCTGGAAGTAGGAACAGGCAGGATACGGTGACCCACATGGTTTCTCTGCCTTAGACACCTTCTTCTTATCCTTGTGAGACTGAAACTGAAGGAAGTATATCCCCTTCCCCAGCAGCAAGCAGGAATTTATTAAGAATATCAATCTGATATTAGCAAAATTATCCAAATTTTAATTTGTGCCATAAAATTTAAAATATTCCAATACAGAATATTCTGAATGCAAAAATTCTGAATATGTTCCAAATCAGAGTCAGGACTGATGAGCTTGCTGAAGAAGCAATTGCCTGCTGCACAAAGTAACGGGTGGAGAGCCTCTATGCCTTCCTACCGAGCAAGGCGAGACTGCCTTGGCGCAATTTGGCCACTTGAAGTGGTCACTGTGTCCTCAGCCAAAAGGGAAATAGCTGCAGTTTCAGCTCAGGCTTAAGCCTCCACAGAGTCATCACATTATTTCTGAGTTTTGATGAATAACGAATGACAAAATATACCAGGGAAAGCATGAATCCCCATCAGAGTCAGGACATAGATCTGAGGAAGAAGAGACAACCTAGCTCATAGTGCAAACCTCAGATCCCCCATTGCCTTGGTACACCCTCAGAGCAATTCCTTTCCATCTGCTGCTGATGGATGCCTGCCCCCAGTTCCCTCCAACTATGGCTTGCATCCTGGATAAGTGAATAAAGTACTTAACTGATTTTAGGAAAAAGGCTTGCATTGTTAGGAAAAAAAAAATCCTTGGCATCTATGTAAAACACTAAAATAGAAGCACTTATCCCGGTGATCAACCAGAAAGAATACAATACATTGCATTTAAAAGAAAAGTAATATATCTCACAACATCCATTTTGCATTAGCTGCATTGTCAGTATTGAATAACCTAGAGTCCAACCAAATGTAATTGGTTCAGTATGTTGTAGCAAGTAAAAGAACATTGGCTATAAAGGAAAAAAAACTTTGGCTTACCTACGACTGCGACTATATATATCACAGACTGGTAGCTTTCATCATCTATTTTGGCTTCACAGAAGACCATGCCCGCATAGTTGATTAAATGGCTGGGTATAGTGAAGCCTTTTTTATTATTCCACGAAATTGATTTACCATCAGGAACAAATATCTTTTCTGGATATTTCTGTTTGAAACATTGATAAAATACAGTCAGATTTCAAAAAAAAAAAAAAAAAAATCAAACAACCCTGAATATTCAAGTCCAACATTTTCCATAACCACAAGGTCCCAGTCTTAACATCCTAGCTCAGGCAATCTCCCTTTCACAAGCAATCACTCCGCACTTTAAGAGCGCAGGATCATGGATGAGAACAGTTACAGCACTCACATTGTAATCACAGACTGTAAAATTCCCAAGCATGGAAAGAAGTTTTATAGAAATGAAGTTTTACTTCAAGCAAAGTATTTATGTCACAGTGATTTCAACTAACTCTTAAAATAATAGTGGTCTTTTTCCTTACCGCATGTAGAGATACATTGAGATTTGATACGGTTCCAAGGCACGGCACTACCACAGTTTTATTCTTAGTGATGTATACAATGCCAAGCTGATCACTAACTGAAGTCACAAATGGAGATCTGTAATCTAGAAGAATATTTAGCTGGTAAATGGATACTGTCACATTATTATGGAGGAAATTTTTCCAGTTTTGTTCTGTCCGTGTCTATTTCTTCTCAAAGTAATTTTATTCTTTTCTATGTGGTAAAACATTTAAATGATGAGACTAAGTAGGAAGTACACATTTTGACAGATGTCCCCCAGTTTTACAGTGTCATTACTCTGAAAATCTGAAAACAGCTATCCACAGCAGTGTGCACCTTCCCTTCATCGCAGTCTTTGTGCCAGCAAAAATCTGATTTACCCTAGTGTGACTTTCCTTGCGTAAGTACTACAGGAAATATCAGTCAGAAGTAGTAGCACGCCACACTGGCTCCACCAATGGCAGCATCCTCTTTAAAGTCAGACCAAAAAAATAGTAAGTTCATGATCTTACAAAACAAGCTAAGTCAAGTACATAATAACATCTCATTTTTCAAGATGGTAACTATAAGTTAACGATAAAAGGAAACAGGTTGTATAAGAAAACACATATGAAACCATCAGTGCCAAAAAGGCAGATGCCTCAGCGTACATACTCACTGAAGCTGAATGTATATCTGGAGGCAATATGGTATCTGTGGCGCTCAGCTGCACTGCTACCAGCCTGACTGTGAAAACTTAGCTCTTACAGCCTAAATAGGTTTTGCTGTCACAGTCAGCAAATGCATGGAAGTTTACTTTTTGGAGTTGGTTTTTTTTTTTTGAATGGTATCAGATAGTACAAATTGTAAAAGGGATCAAAATCTGTAATTTTTAATAAATATACAAACTCTGCAATCCTTCTCCTGAGCTCTGTACTCTTGAGGACGGGCTCACAGTGCAAAGGAGACATGTATGCTAAGCTCCAGGTAAAGGAGAATAGCAGACCAAGTACTTCATATGGCAGGTCACTTCAAAATTACAGGTACAAGGGCTTTTCTACTGATGGCAACTAGCATATTGGCATGACATCAGTCAACATGAAAAGAAGAAAACAATTTCACAGAATAAAAAATTCAAGGATTAATAGATTAATAGTCAAAAACATTTTGAGATACTTTTTCTCCTGAGGCTAGGGAAGAGCCACCTAAGAGCTGTGTAAGCACTTACCTTGGACGTAGACATAAATGGTTGTCGCTGCCTGGCTGTCCTTGTAAAGGCACCTGTAGTCGCCTGTGTCATTGCCGATGACTTTGAGAAGAGTAAGTGTCTTGCAGTAGGGACCATCACTGCAGTTTGTCACAGAGATACGCTTCTCAACACTGCTCTGGTTGCTTGGCCAGGACCACTCCAGCGGTCTCTGTCCACTGGGGAAGCAAAAACGTTGGAGAGGTGTGAGCATGTGATGAGCACCAGTACTGAAGCCAGGGTGGCGAACTCCAGACTCGCTGGACTCTATGGCCATGCAGAGGAACAGGCTTCATCCTATCATGTGGAGCATCAAGCCATGTAGGATAAATTCATGTTTATCAACTTATTGTTAATACCTATACGGAAACTATTTGAGATTTACATTCTGCTGAACCTGAGTAACACAGCACCCAAAAAGGAGCTTCAAGAGCACGATTTCAGGAGCATGGCTCACCAGCTGGCTCCAAGAGGAAACCGGCTGATGCTTCCTTCTCTGGGTCACCCTGCGCTTCCCCGACCTCCCTTGTTGCAACCCCCTAAGATCATTTCCAAAGTCTGTAAGGGGAAAGCAAGGTGAGGGTCAAGGGAGGAAGGGGAAGTACAAAGGATGTGGGGAGAAGGAACAGGAGCAATGATGGGAGAGAGAATGAATCACCTGTGATTCTGTGCAAAAACTCACTACATAAATTACCCCCATCAAAATCATGCTGGGCTGATTTGCACTTACCTGCAAGTAATATTTAGAGTGTTATTTGCAGTTATTGTGAGGACATCTTTTTGGATACTAAGGGTTGGCTGATCCAGAGAAATAACTAAACCTGTAAATAATAATAACAAACATGTATAAAGCCCTGCAAATCAACCCAATAAACAAAGTATATGCTACTTAATCAGAAAAGCACTATGTGCAGGAATATGCAGTATGTTTTAAGCGGTCACTTTCACATCATCTACTTAGCAGAGAAGGGTAAATAATGACTTTTCACACATCCCAGAAAGTTCAAAAACTGTGTCATAACAGGAAGCAAAGGCAGATGGTCAGGAGCTAGCTGCAGAGCACTACAATTCAGCCAGCCAGGGTGGAGTTCCTGTTTTCTTGCATTGCCAACTTCAAGGTCTAACAAGAGGATGTGGGACATTGAAATGAAGTGAACCTTCATCTGATGATCTCACTCCCTGGGGAAGTGGATTACTAACTTTTCTTATAACAAACTGAATATAGTTGAGTTCTTCGACACTACTGATCAATGAACTATATGAAGAAACTATTTTGTCAGAAATTCGAGATCCCATGAATTTATTTTGTCCCATGGTTTTCTGAGGTTATTCCTTTCCTTCTAAGCAATCAGCAAAAGTCTATTACGATCAACTTTGTTCACACCAGGGCTCGCATCGCGCCTACCCTGAGTCCTCCGTGCATGCGAGAGCTGCGATCTGGGTGCCAGCGATGGCTTTGAGGCAACAGCCCAGCTTGTGCAACATTTGGGAGTACAGCAGGGAGAGATTTTCAGCCCGCCCTGGCTGCTCCCATCACCGCCAGGAATCCCGCCTCACCCGGGCGAGCCAGCAGCCCCAGCCGGGACAGCTCGGCTGGCTATGACGGGCAACAAACGTGGCCAGACCGGGACCTTCCCTACTTCCCTAGTATTTCCCCACACTTTAATCACTGGCATCCCTAGCAGGTTCTTCACTGATGACGGGTTTCCCGCGTTTGGCTCCAGGGACATTTTGCTCTCGGAAACGATGTCTGATGCTGGAGCCAAGAGTGGAGGACACTATGCCATGGCAGGCAGCCCTCTCCGGTGGGCCAGCACCAGCCAGAGAAGCGAGGAGAGAAGGTGAGAGGACAGGACAGCAATCCCGTAGTACTGGGCATCCCGTCCCACCCCAGGGTTCGCACTGCCTCACCGTACCACCATCCCTGACAACCCCAAGTGAAACCAGCACCCGCGCCGCTCCCGACACCTGATCATCCCCGCGACACCTCTCCTCGGGGCTCCGGGGGCTGCCGGCCTCCGGCGGCTCCCCGACGGGCCGAACCGCGGCCAGCTGGGGCACTCTGAGGGCTTACCGGGAGCGAGGCACAGCAGGACCGCCAGCAGCCGCGCCGCACCGTGCTCCATCCCGCGGGCGCCGCGGGGCACGAAGCGAACCCTCTGCCCGACGGCGCTGTCCGGCCGGCAGCGCAGCCGAGCCGAGCCGAGCCGAGCCGAGCCGAGCCGAGCCGAGCCGAGCCGAGCCGAGACGAGACGAGACGAGACGAGCCGAGCCCAGCCGAGCCGAGCCGAGCCGAGCCGCGCCGCTCTGCTCTGCACCGCACCGCACCGCTCCGCTCCGCACAGCGGGGATGCGGGACCCCCGCGAGCAGCACCGCCCCTCTTGAGCCAGGGGGCGGGGCTTGCCGCAGAGGCTCTGCCCACCTCCCCGTGGCCCCGCCCCTCGTCCCCTCGCCTTGGCCCCGCGGCAGAGCCCGGCGTGGATGGGATGCTCTGGTTCGGACGGGCACCGGGAGCAATCCGCCTGCTTGGCAAGGGCAGGAGAGACATCAGCACTGAAACTCCATGTCACCGTGCGCGTTTGGGGTTTCTTCGAGTCCTCTCAACCCCCAAAACCCCAAAGACCAGCCCTGTGGGGCACACGTATGAGACACAGACATGTTCTTGCTCAGTGACTTCATCCAACTGGGTTGGAAGGGTCTGATGGTATCAGTGCTAAGTTCTCAATGCTGGAGTCCCTGAATCATGTACCATGTACCCACCAGCCTAATGGGCCACATCATATCTAAGGGGATCCAACCAGCCCCATCCTGCTCCCTGTGGGATGTTCCATTCCCCTCTCACACCAAAGGCTTGATTTTTCCCAAAAATGACCCCCTCAGTTGCAAGTATACCTTTTAATCAAAATTATTAATCAGTGGTTTTTGAAAGAGAAGTTCATGAGAAAGTCCTTTGGGAAAAATAAACACATGGTTATTAATGCTTTAACCATACACATGACCATAAAGGCCCTGGGGGAAATAAATACATCCTCATAGACAGATGCATAGGTAAATAGGTAGAAAATCAGGTAGATAGAAATACACAATTATGCACATAACTATGCATGCATATACATATATATGTATGTCTACATGCTACGTTTTTCTCTTTCCCTGCAAATCTTCATTTGAGCTTGTCCACAAAGAGTCAACTAAGTTAATGAAGCAGTGATTTTATTTTGCACGCTATGCAGTTCCAGCTGGTTTACTGTACTGGGGGATGAGTTTGAATTTCAATTTCCTTTGAAATTACACCCCTGTTGCTCACAGAAAGATACAGGGAGTGGGAGAAGTCAAATTCCTATACTGATTTTTCCCAGAGATCCAATAAAATCCATGAAAAGTCAAAGAGGACTCGTGGTTCAAGAGGCAGCGAGTCAGCACTGTGCAAGTGAAATGTGTTCTTGCTGTTTTAATGGGTTCTTAACCCAGAAAATTAGTAGTCATTATTAATATCCCCACCTCCGCCATACTGCAGGGCAGGTCACTGGTCTTTCCAAGTGATTTGTGGAACTTTGGCAGTGATTATTAAACAACCAACCCTTGCTGAGACTAGGCTGCACACGTAGGCTTGTGTGGTAGTGATAAATGCCTAGAGAGAACCAAGGGCACCTACTGCCAAAGAAACAGTTCTGATAACTTTATTAGTGGTGATGCTTGTTTTGTTTGGTTGACTACAAAGAGAAAAAACTGATAGGGAATGGATGACCTGCAAGAACTGTTTGCCTTCGAAGCAGTTGAGCTAGTCAACAAAGCTAATTAAACTATAGAGGTTGGTGGAAAAACATTCACATGAAATTATTAAAGGATCCATAAGCACAGTAAAATCACTGGTATCTCACTCTGGTGCCTTCTGCATTCCTACATGAGCTTCCAAAAATGCAATCGCTAGAAAATATTGATTCTAACAAGTGTTTTTTTCTGAAATGTAGACAGACAATGTGCAAATAGAGCTTACTGCAACACCACTTAGCCTCTGTATTCATGCACAGTTGCTACTATTAAGTGAGAGGTTTGGAGGGGGGATGGTTGGTTTCATTGTTAAAAGTTATTTTGGTGCCTGAGCCTTATGGGAACGAATACCCACTGTTTGCCCTAAGCATATCTAAGCAAAGATAGACGAATGCTTTCCCTCCCCAGTGTCTTCGGCATTTGCCATGTCCCCTTCTCCCTTCTGGCCTCCAGTGGCCTGAGGAAGGGGAGGGAAGGAAAGGCTGACCCTTCCAACACACAAACCTCTTGACTGGTCTGTGTGCACAAACTGACCTGAGCAGCCAGCAGTGAGGAGCTTGCGCACTGCAAATGTTGGGCATCTAGAAGGAAGTGCACATTTCAAAAACACAAACTGCTTTTATCTCCCTGAGTGATCCCAGTGAGATCTCTTATATCCTGAGTGATCCTGGTGAGAGTCTTTACACCATGCTTCCTAAATGGGGCACAATCCTTCCGTACTTTGCCTGGCTGCTTGTATAATCTTGTTAGCTAGAATAATGGTGCAGGAACTGCTACTTCACTGTATAACTGCCATCCCTATAGTACCAGGGACATTTGGGATACCAGTGAGCAAATTAGAAGATAATTTCTTTACACTACAGGTATTTCAATGGGGCCCTGACCAAGAAAACATTTAAATACAAATATAACTTTACTCTAGAAAGTCGTTCTACAGATGGTGGCCCTTTTATCTGAATCAGATTACTTATATACATGATGTTGGTGAGACTATTCTAGTATTATCAAGTGAAAACTTTAGCTAAGAATCACTGGAATGGTAGGTGTCTGGGAAAAGTGAGAGCTAGAAAAGATGTGAGGTGACTTTACCAACACAGGATGTATGGTATCATATGTGTTTTGCTAAAAAAAAAATAAATCTTTTAGTTCAAGCTTTGATGGGGCTTTCTCAAGTGGAAGATGACAGGAGAAACCTCTACAAGAAAAAGCCTCAGTACAGAAGAAAGTCACCTGCAATCCAAGTGACAGATTCATCTGAACACACTGCTACCATAATAGCTATGGGACAAGAGATGACTGGTTATAAAACCAAAACTTCAATAATTCCAGTGTTGGCAGCTTTCTTACCCAGCCTTTTAGGCTGTAATCTTACACAGCCTTTACATCATCCTTTAGACTTGTAGAGTATCTATCATAGCCTAGCTCGCACCAGAGACTCTCAGTGCTGAACCACGAGGTGCTGGCTGGTGAGAGAAGCCAAACACATTGATGTTGTTGAGAGAGGAAGGAATGGTGTTTCCTACCTCCCCAGAGACAGTTTCAATCTGGAAAACTTCCTGGGATCCTGAAAACAACATGCAACGGCTTCTAAACCTAGCCCACCCTCTGTCCCAGCACCCTCACCTGCTTAAATAACAGGCAATCCTGCCAAGGCATTTCAAACCTGGTTTAGTTCAGGAAAACGCCCCTGCCTTAGCCAGATAATACCGGTAAAGAAATGGGGACTGGGAGGAGCTCTGGGAATGTTCAGCCTTCCTACTGCACTGAGCAGACCTCAGCCCAGTGTGGGACCAGACCTGGAGGTTTGCAGGAGAGCTGGTAGCTGGCAGACAGGATGCAATCAGACCGCGTGCATCACTCCCAAGTTTTGTCAGATCAATTCCCTGCTCCCACAGGATCTCCCAGAGTCCCTCGGAGAGCAGCTCCCATCCTGAAATCAGTGTGTTCCCAGCCCATGGGGCTATTTTCCTCCTTCCCTGCAGCCTCTTTCCGCCACAGCCCCGGTGCAGGGGAAACTCTGTGTCCACGGATGGCCCCTGGGAACGGGCAGCGCAACGGGAGCGGGCACGAAGCCTTGCCTTGCCTTGCCCAAACAGGGCCAGCAAGCTATTGTTTATGCATCTGCTCCTCTGGTAGCCAAAAGCTCATTAAGAGCAAGACACAAAGAAGCAGCAGAGGAACCGGGCAGCCCCCCTCCCCTCCCCACTCCTCCCTGACCTGTCACGATTCTCCCTGGCTCTGTCAGCGCCTCCCGGGCAGCCCAGCAGAGGAGCTTGTCCAGAGCAACCGCAGCAGCAGGAGCAGCAGGGACACCTTTTGTTTGCTTAATTATTCAAATAACCTGAGGAGATAAGGGCTGGAAACACCGATTATGTGCTTCCTTCCTCATGTAGTTCAGTGGGTTTGCGAGTGGGCAATGTCCTATGTAGAATACATCTGGGATGTGGCAGCCAGCAGCTAGACCGGCTCGCGGTCACACCTCTATGCCACGGCTGGGCCTGCAAGCTCCTCAGCATCTAATGAATGATGGAACCTACCTTCAGTTCTGTCTGCATTGCAAATTGCACTACTGCAAACCAGCATCCTTGCAACAACGCTGGAGCCAGGCAGCACAGCCTCAATGTGCCTTTCATCACACATGCTTTGCTAACACACTGGTAAGCCTTGCTGAGGCAGATATGGAAGTAAGCACATTCAAGATGCTGCTACAAGAAGAAAGTAAGAAGGCATTCATTTAACGTTGGATGCCATCACTTTTCATATAAAACCAAATATATATTCATACAAAATCAAATATATATTTAGCATGATGCATACTCCATGTGTAGACCCCAGGAAATGTGTTGGTTCACAAGTGGCATTGAAAAGGACAAAATCTTTTTCCAGCTAGAAATGAAATAACTGTCCCAGGTGACAAGAAGAATGGAAGTAGGAATGAGAAAGCATAAACCCACTCCTTTTCAGAAAGCGTTTCCTAATAATAGAGATCTGAATGACACTGCTTTCAGAGTATGCAAAAAATGCTGAAACCTTTGCTGGAATCTGTGAACATGTCACTTGTGTTTGGTCTTGTCCAGCTATAAACAGAAGGTGTGAGTTTGGTATGTGTGGACATCCCCAAAGCAGCCTTATTCTAGCTTGGCTGAATGCTCATTGCAACACAACTGGAGGAGCAGGTTCACTGCTGTCAAGGTCCAGACTGGTCTAACTAGCCTTGGATATATCTTTGCACTCCTAGGTGCCTAATTATGGTTGGAGGCATGTGGAATTTTAGGGACACACCTTTGAAAACTTCAGTTTCTTTCATTGTTTATTTGCTTGACTCCATCATATCCCAGCTCTCTGTATAACTGCTCATGCCAGGACAACAGGGTCCTGTGCACCCTCCATAGGAGCTGCTCAGTTTTCCCCACCAAGCTGGTCTTCCCCACCAAACCCTGTATGGGGCAGGAGCTTTGTGGGGAAAATGCCTTTACTTGTTTATGTGGCTGAAGCCTCTGGAAACTTCTTTCCTGCTTGAAGCAGGAAGCAGCTCTGAGGAGTCACTTTCTGAGCAGGAAGCAGAAGGTAATTCAGTATCTGAGCCCCTGGACATGTGGTAAGTCAGGCTAATGGATGGGCAACTGGTGACAGGGACAAGCTGCAGATCGTTACATGGAAGTGACATGCAATCTTTTTTCTCTTCTTTTCTTTCTTTTCTTTTTTTCCTTATTTCTTCCTTCTTTTGTCCTTTTTTTTTTTTATTTATTTTTATTTTGCAAAACTGCTGGTGAATGAAAAAATCTTTTTTAATAGTTCATTGGTGCAGCATGCTCTCACTGTATCCCTTCCTGTGAAAGGATCTCACAAGAATACCCTCACCTCCACGCTGCAGGAATTGAAAGCAGCCTCCCCAGTCATTTTGGCCACATTTATGCTGATTCCCTTAATATTCACTGAAGGAGGAGAATAAGGGAGCAACATCACATTATAAAGAGGGTCATGGAGGAGAGACCTACATTCTCATCCTCACTGCTGCAAATACTGAAGGATTTTGTTTGGTGTGAAACAGCATCACCAGGAAACCTAAAATGCCTATCTGCTATAGCATGGTGCCTAAGGGTTTCTACTGACCTGAAGCCAGGACTCCCCTAGGTTAAATGTCATGGTGGTGGAAGTCTAGCTGCTTGGGAAACAATAACTGCCAGAAATACATGTTACCAGTTTGCTATGAAATAAATAAAGATTATGAACGTATGTGACAGAGTGCCAGCCTATCCAAGGTAGTCTTACAACAAGTCATTGCATTAGGAGTAGAAGCAATGCACCCGAGCTCCCAGAGAGGTTGTGTCCCCCATATCACATAAAGAGCAATCTCCATTTGAAGGTTTTTGGGTTGTTTGAGGCACCTTTCTGCCGTGGAGGTGCCTCAGTGTCTGCTTATTTTTTATCTGTTGCAGTCTTTCACTGGTGAGGGCTCTAATGAAATGTCTCGCCTACATCCTACCACTTCTTAAATTAAATATATATAGATGTAATATCTTAGAGATATTTGACCACTGTCACTTTTGCTTGAAACTGGCAGCAGGGTTAAAAAATTATGAGTCAAGTAGATAGAAAAATAAACAGACAGACATAGAATGTGATTAGGTGGGTGCTATTCCCCTAGGAAACAAATTCCTAAAATTTACAGGTCACACCAACTACCAGCATTTCATAGGACAGGATTAGATGCTGAAAGTGGAGGCAACTCATAGGAGAGCAAAGCACTGTCAGAAATTGTGAAAACCCAGCCTCTGAGGAAAAGCTGAAGGATTTAAGACCATTCGATCTAGAAGGAGAGATCAGGCGGACTCGTGCGATAACAGCCTCCCAGTGGGGAAGGCTGGAGATGCCTGATCGGTTATCCTCACAGCCACCAAATATCGTACCACCCTCACACTTTCTTCTGCTGTGGCTGTAGCTAAATAAATCCTCTGAACATGTAGTAGCTGATGGGCAGCACTGTCACTCCCAGAGTAAAAGCATCAACAGGAAAGGAAAGAAAGCAACCAGGCACTGGCTGTATTCCCCACTGAGTTTGTCTCACCAGAAGCTGTCACCAACCAAAGGTTAAAAAATACATTCCACTTGGTTTTCTGGAGGGGAGCATCTGAACAAGCCATGCACAAAATTCATGGAATCGTCAGTAAATCCAAAAGAACTATTAGGACATGTAGTCTGACCTTTGAAAACTGCAGGCAACACAGGGAGCCCACTAGGACACCATTCTTCATTATTTAGGTGCAAATTCTAGTAGACAGAAGAGGAATATTTACCAGCAGCTGAAGCCTGACTAAGTTAGAGCCAGATGGTGAAGGACTCAGAACCTACACATTATCCAGGAGGATCTTAGGTTCATATATAACGGCAACCTTAGCACTTACTCTAAAGGACAAATAACTGTATACTCATATATATGGGGGCTATAATATATACACATACATGGCAGGGGGGTCCCTGCCTATGGCAGAGGAGTTGGAACTAGATGATCTTAAGGTCCTTTCCAACCCTAACTATTCTATAATTCTGTGTATGTATATATACGCATATGTATGCACTTTTGGGGACATCAGGAATATTTCTGGAGTTCTACTACCATGGCATTTATTAACTACCCAGTAAACATAGCTGATAAGCATGTAGAAATTATTCAATTTCACTAAATTGCTGATTCCATGCTTGTAAGAAATGCATCGCCATTCCCATTATTTCAGTTGTGGGAATAAACAAGGTGACCCTTCCCTGTAACACTCACAGCAAGCAATGAGGGCACTCCTTTCCTCTGCTCAGACTCAGGGAGCTGATTAAGGCTAACAAGGCGAAGGAAGCTCTAAGGAAAGCCCAGTCCCTTGGGATGGGCTGGAAGGTTTCCTAGAGGCCCATCCTGGAGCTGAGGGTGCAGCCCTGGAGAGAACTCAGCTCTGTTCCTTGCTATTGCTGGGATCACATTTTCCAGGTGAGTCCTGGATACAAAACACCACAGACCGGGAAAAGTGATACACAGGGTGCCATGTGGTGGAACACTGCCAGGCTGTTCTCTGGGGTGCTGCTTTCTCTGCAGAGGCTATGATTCAGTGGCTGCATTTCCCAGTGAGACCAGCACAGTAGTGCTAGGCAGTGAAGAAGAGGTGAGACAGAACTATGAGTACAAGAATGACACGGTGCAAGCTGCACAGGTGCAAAAATAGAGAGGGATGCCAGATCTCCAGGCTTAAATTAGTAGGAAGGGCTTTCTCCTGTAGCCACAACTATCACCATTAGAATGAGTGGTGCAAGCAACCATTTAGGGTGAACACCTTATAGGATTGTCATGGACCTCAGATTATGGGGTTTTGAACTTCTGTTCAAAAAATGCCACAGGATGAGAGTCAGCACGAATTCTCCATGAGCCTGAAACCAGACCCTTTCTTTCAGGAAATACTATGCCAGCTACGAAGTGTTGGCACCACACACCTCCTTACTCTGACATCTGCTGACTGTCGTGTGCCAAGGAAAAGGTAACTGAGCAGTTCAAGGAAGGAAGACATTGAGCTCAGAGTCACTGATACCTGCCAACATGACTTATTTTATATTAGACTTAGAAATACAGGAGTATTTGTGTCATAAAGATTGAGAACCTAAGCATAGAACTGCCGTTTCTAAACTCTTAAAAATAGTTGGGTTTTTTAAAACCCAGAAAATGTAGCAACAGGAGTCAGTGAAGAACGAATCTGTCTAACATCCACAGATGTATGAACAGTCACTATGTTGAATAATCCTCTCTGTTTCCCCATGCCATTTACTTTATTCACACAGTTTAACTACAGATGTGCACCCTCTTGTCATCATTTCAGTTTCTAGATATTTTTTTTTCCATGTGAACCTGTGAAAATATTTTGATTGAACTGGTGCAAAAATATTTCAGGCAAACCCAAGCTATGGATGTCAAAATATGTTAGGTGAATAACATACCTACCATATATAATAACATTATCCAGTTATTGAAGGAAGCAAGTGGGAAAATGTAGGTCTATGATTTCTAGCTTGTTGAGGAAAATAAATTACGGGTCCTGATTAAAAGCTGTTAAAGGACTCTGAATTATGCTTCCCTTCCTTAATCAATTTGACCTACTAAGCAATGCCCCAGCCCAGCAGAGATAAGTAGGCAGGCTTACTGCACTGGCATGGTGCAGTCAGCAAAAGTCACTTTCTGTAGCCTCCAGCCTTCCTCTTGGATATGCATGTCATCAGGAAAACTGAGGCCAGGCTCACTACTTTCTCTTCCACCCCTTTAACTCCACATGTTTCCTGACCCTTGGCTCCTCTGCTGAGAGGGCTTGCCACCTGCACAGCAGCTCTGCTAGCACAACCACATCCTGTACCTTCACCGTGTCCAGGGTTCGTTATTTTCATCAGCCCGTATGATGGCTGTGATGGGAATGTGCTTGGGTTCTAACTATTCTTGCTATTTGAAAACAAAGCCCTCTTTCCACCATGCTGTGCATCAGGGGTAGTTAAATGGTGAAAAAAGAACCAAAAAGCATGTAGCATCCCGCTTGCTGCCTCTTTGGGTAGAATGATGAATGCCTCATAGGGATGGGGACCTTGGCCTTTGCAAAACTGGCACGCAGCAGCAACAGGACATGTGAAAAAGCACAATTCCATTTCTTCAAACACTTCTGTCTTTTTCTTCCAAGGGAGATGCTGACATGAATGACAGAAAAAAAAAGTCATATGCACTTTCTCCAATATTCCCAATCCCCTTTAGCCACCCAATTTTTTTCTCTGGTAATTTTTCCAGGATAAGCATCTCTTCTGACAAAACAGAAGAGAATAGCTACAGCTGGAGGGTGAGCAGGAGACATCATCAAGGAGGTAGTTTAACAGAGCAATAATCCAGCCTAAAAACGCAGAGCCAGGAGGAGAAATGTATCTGCCCCTTACCTGTGTTGATACAACTCATGTGATGGCTGCTATCCCGGTGCCACAGCAAGTGAAATTACTGCCCATTTGCTGTTGTTCAGGCTGCACCATTGAAGGGCAGTGACTGAGCAGTGGAGACAGGTCTTCCCAGATGAGTCCCCAGTGCTGCATTCCCCAAGAAGCCAAAGCAGGCCAAGGAGTAGCACAGCAGCCTCTGGTTGCACAGTGACTTGGAAAAGTCATGTGAGCCCAGAACATATTAGTGAAGGCTTCACCACAAAATGCTCCTTTGTCTAGAAATAGTTAACTTCAATCCCTTCAACCACATCACCAAGGCACTAGGTCTAGGACTGCATCTCTCTTCATGCTGAGACCAAATTCTGTGTACTTTTGGCTATGGTGTGGACAAAATCAGTTTCATGAATGAAGCAATTGAACTAAAAACTAATCCAAATTGAGCATCAAGAATATTTTCAAATCAAAGATCATTCTGTGCATTTTTGGGCCAGATGAGAATGGGGAACTTGTAACCAAATCTCACCGCTCTGAGCAATCCTACTGCTCACGGCTGGATCTCTTCCCTAGGCAGGACTGGAAGTGGTCTAATATGTCCTGACTTGCTGTTTCTCCCATGTCCAGTTCACACTGGGAAACAAACAAAATAGCTCAACCTACTGGGAGAGATTTCCACACTTAAGGCAGCATTAGGCTGCTGTCCTAAGGAAATAAACTGTGCCATTACATTGTTTGTCCATCTGTAAGTCCCACTCTCCTTACTAGCTCTTGAATTCATTGGCCAATTTCTGCAAAGCTGAAAGGGTGTTAGAAATAGCACAGGTAATTATGTTGTGGAAAGACTCAGTTCACTATCCCTCTAGGGAACGGGTAATCTGTATGACAGCAGCCAGATAGACAAAGAGCATGCACATATGAGCCTGACTGCTTCTCCCTGGCTCCTGACTACCTACAGCACAGGTATACCTCCAGCCCAGTGGGCATGGAAATAGATGCAGGAGCTGGGGTGATGCTGAAGAGACTTCTAGAGGACCCAAGTCCATGGGGAACTAAGACCTGCTAGTTCTGCTGCTCAAAACCCTGATGTGTTAATGCATTACTGTGTTCAGATGTACATCAGGTGCCAAATGCCAAAGCTCCTTGGATTTATTTATCACGGCATAGGCAAATGAAATACCAGTGTCTTCCAAAAAGAAACCACAGTGCTTCCAAAGGAAGTATGCTTCTGTCGGTCCAGTTCTGACCTCCTTTGCACTGATGCAGACTGGAAAACTCCGCGCAAACATCCTTCACTGGTTAATGTTAGCGTGTATAAAATACCATTTCAAACTAACTCCCCCTGAGAGCGCCAGAAAACACAGAAAAAATCCCCAGCATTTCTGATAGACTTATTCTGCTGCATAATTCTTTTGACAGTAACCCAAATTAGCTTCTCTGAAGTCAATAACAAAATTGGCTCACTGTGAGGAAAGAAGAAATGCCAAGTAATTCTTCATCTGAAATATGATCTTCTGGATCTAGAGTCCTCACACCGATACTTCCACCAACTAGTAAAAAGAATTTCACCCTTGAGCTGATGTCAGATCTATTTTCTTAAAAACAACAGTGCTACATTTGGGAAAGGACCTATGCAAAGAGGAACACTGACTTTCATCTGTCATGAAGCACTCATGCAGTCTGTAGAAATCTGTTGGTTTTATAAAAAGAAGGCCCATAACTTAAAAAGTTGTGTTCTCAGGGCAGGAACACATATGTGGAATTCAGCTACAACTGGAATGAATATATGCTAAGGTTATTCCCGCCTGTGGAGTCAATCTAGATTTCTTCAGTATGAACAGGTTAGATTTTGTTCTTAGTGGTTGGCTTTCATCAAGCATCTACCTGAAGTCATTACTTCTATCAATTGGAGTAGAGAAAGATTTATTTCTCCACCATAAGTGTGGTGGCCTTTTTATGCAGTAGGAACAGAAAAATCATTTTCTTCTTAGTGAACAACAGCACCCAGTGATAGGTAGGGTCTTGAGACAGGAAAATTCTTGTCTCAAATTTTGCAGATGGTGCTTGGGGACAGTCTTAACCTGGAAGAGATTTACTTTGGGAGATGACACAGCACAAGAGCAAACAAGGCAGATCCGCACTTTATCCATCTCACTGAAGGTTTTGTACATTGTCCTCTTCCAGAGGCAGATGAAACCACCCATATGTCAGGGGTCACTGTGATCATCTTTAGTGGCAGCCGTATAGCACTTTGGATATACAGCCTTTAAGCCTCAGAGGAATTGTAATGGGCTACGTGAGGAAGAGCTTTCATCTCAGTGTCAGACACCAGGAAAGGCTGTGCAAAACTAACTTTTATAAAGGCTGGAAATCTCTGCTTTTGGTGCATTAACTTTACTGGTAGAAAAATGCTGTATATGTGAGAGAGAATGTTATAGTGGGAAAAAAAGACAGTATCTGAACAACCTTCTGAACACATTACTGAGAAAAGTAGCTAATGAGTTCTCACCTTATTGATAAAAGTTTTATAGGCACTTAAGTTTTTCCTTCTATGAAAGTCTTCTCAAAATGCCATTTGTCAATCAAGAGTTCATGTTCTCTAAGTATTTGGGGCTTTCATAGGTTCAGTTACACCCTGAAAGTCATGATCCAGTTTTGAATTACCAGAAAACCTAAGGCACCCACTTCTCGGATGTGTGAGTTGACTACTGTGTTGCGTATAAAATGGGTTACTGTTGGAAACCTTTCCTGAAATAAAAATTCTATAGTCATTTAATAGCCCAGTGAAGCCAGCATAGGAGCAAAGACCGCTTTGCCTGGTTTTGGAATCACAGTGGAAGGAAGGGTATGGGACTGCTGAAGCCAGTGTGACTCTCTATGGTGGCAGCACAAGTGGGTCTGATTTCGAAGTCCAACCTCCAAACTAGCTCAGACGCTACACTGAGGTGGTTGATCAGTGCAGGTTCTTTTAAATCTTTGGATGCAAAGCCCACGTAAATCCTGTTTGAGGTGAGTAAGTCTTTTTTGTGCTTCTGGTCCTTTGATGCACAAAGGATTTAAAGAGCAGCTGTGTATTTATTTTACAGCGCATTCAGCATGTATACTTTTGAATGATAAGATGGTTTATCTGTAGTTTGCTTAATCTTTTCCTGTCATTCATGGAGATTAAGCACCATTTTCATTGTAAACATTCCCTCTGCTCCCTTCATGATTCCCTAAGGATACACCAGTTCAGATATCCCTTCAAATAATGAACAGGCAAGGACTAATAAATATTTCACACATAAAAGGAGTCTTGAAGCAAAAGGCTCTAATAGCTCCTTTCATTATGGGGAATATTTCTATTTGATTTTTACTTCTTGAATCCTTTCTTAAAATTCAGTTCCAAACATGGATTTCCAGGGAAAGTGACAAGCATACCTGGACCTAGATAAAATAAAATGGCAGAAAATAAACTGCCAGGAAGCAGAGCTCTTATTTTGTATGCAGTTCCACCTTATCCCACTTCCTATAGTGCATTTTAAAGAAGGGTCTGCTCTATATCTCAGCCCTGCGAAGACTGCAATACATTTTTCCATTATCATCTAAAGCACAGTGCATTTTCAAGGCTAAAGATTAAGTCAGGGGAAAGTGAAAACATAATTTATGGTGAAATTTCTGAACTTATCAACTCTGTGTAAAAGTAAAGAAAGAAAAATCCAGCCAGGGTCATGTAGTTTTCCCTCAGCTGGATTTTCATTAAGAGCTGCCAGTCTATTGTCTTTCTAGTCATCAGAGAGCAATTAATTAGAAAGGCATAATGTAGGTTGAAGCATCTCAAGGCTCTAAAGTGGAACTCACTATCTAAGAAAAAAACATTAGAGGAAGCTGCATGTGTCTAAACATCTTTTTAACAAGTTTCTTTTAGTTATCTTTACTTTGGGAAACATGTCCACAGATATCCAAAATTCTATGTATAGTCTCTTGTTTTAATAGAAAGATGAATGGTTAAGAAAACAGGGAAGTGGTGGCTTTACTTTGAAAGAAGATCTGATTCATGGGCTGGAAAAACTCATGGTGATTTCTGCCATTCGTTTCTCAGAAGCTTTTGCTTTTGCCGTAGAACATTTTGCCAGCTTCTATGACAGCCTTTGGATCCTTGTGGTTTACAATCCAGCAAAATAAAGTATCTCAGGATGAGTGCCTGTTTTGTGAGGATTATTAACTTAAATGGTTCAGTAAGGGTTCAGTTAAATGGTTAAATGGTTAAATGGTTAAATGGTTCAGTTTAGCCCCTTGAGAAAGAAGACTAAACAGATGCATACCTAGACACCTAAATACATCACATCTCACTAGGTATGTATCCTGCCCCTGAGCTCTTTCACAACATGGATGTAAGCCAGAGACCAACAAGCCATGTCATAGTCACACCCAGACAAACACCTCCAAAGGAAGACAAGCATCAGTGAACACAGAAGTGGGTTTGGAGCTTTCACATCCACTTACGTGTTGCTGATACCAGGTTGTGTTCACCACTTGCTGACAAAAAATACTCATCAATCAGTCACTGCCAACATGGGCACAAGACCTCTGCATTCACTCAGAAGTATGCTGTTGATGCCGTGGCTTGGTCCCTCATCTTCCTTGTATGTAAGAAGTGTCACTGTGCTCCCTGCAATGGAAAGGAACTTGCACGTGAGTATGAAATGATGTCTTTTGGCAGCTAAACAGGTTTCTGACCACATAGCTGTAGTAGCAGCCAAATCTGCTAGATGGTCAGCTTTCAAAATCTTGTGCTTGAATCATTTGCTATGATGTGTGTGTACTGACATTAAAGGAGCAACACTGGTTTAGGACTTGTGTTTTACTAGTAGTATTCATCTTGACTGGAGACAGAAGCTTTCACCTACATTGCTAACAAACAGCAGCCCTGATGTTGTAGCATCACAAATGGGGTGAGCTAAGACTGCTTCTGAGAAATATAGTCCCAGATTCCCTCAGACTCAGCCATGCATCCCTGTGCCTTTCCCAGGGCCAGTGTTAGTGCAACAGTCCTAGAGAAAGAACAACTGCTGTCCACCCTTGACACTGGTATCCCCAGACATGGCTTTAGGGCTAATCTGACCACCATTGGTTGAGCTGATGGCTCAGATATGGCCTTTGAAAATGAAGCTGAATATTTCAACTATGCTAGCATGATCCAGGCCGCACTGAAAGGAATGAATAACGTGCCACAAACCCAGGCATAAGTTCTCATTGCTTCTCTTTACAGCCATAAGCTCACAGTTACAGTGAGCTGATCCATTGAGCTCATCTGGCAGAAAACAAACCCACTGTAAGAAACAACTTTCCATCAGGTCAGCTTAACGGACCAATGCAACCTACAATCATCATGCAAGGTGTAATTATTTTTTGTTTGATAAAAGTTGGGAAGTGGAGATCACCCCCTTGTTGGCAGTGAGCAGCTAGGTCAGATTCAGTAAATCATGTAATTGCACTGTAATGCTGTTGTCTCAATTGAGTCTAGTGGTTCGTGTTCCCTGCAAAGCTTCCTGTTTTCCAATAACCATCTCCAGAAGTGGCATGAGCAGCAGTGTCCCTTGCTTTTGCAGACTGCATCACATTCACAATTCCCTCTTTTACTCTCCTTTCTCTTCCGGAGGGCACAGAGTGCAGAGGACTGCTCTGCAAACAGCTTTCACCAACCTTGACTTTGCACAAGTTTTGCTTTTCTTTCCTGCAGAGTTGATCAAAATCAGTTCATACTCCACTAAAAGCAAAGTCCTGATCTGATACAGTGACATTTCAAGACCGTGTCAAGTTTTGCCTGCTTGCAAGCACCTTGTCCCAGTGACCTGGTTCAGACTGCCAGCAGACTCTGAGAGAAAGAGCAAGCCTTTTCAGCAAGCTCTCAGCAAGCGGTGCAGGGATGGCAGGAGCAGATGGGCAGAGAGACAGCTCTGGGGCTCCCGGCCTGTCTGATGGAATGAAATAACATCAGCAAGTTGGTAAGAGCTGACTGAGGTCTTTTTCAAAGCACAACAGCTGCAGGCCTGACTCTGAGGCTGTCATCCTGTGCTGTGCGGTGCACTTTGACCACGCTCTCACAAACACCGAATCACAATGACAGGCTCAGTCACTTTGCTGAAGAAAATACTGGGTGAAAAGAGACACCAGCACTGCAGAGCACCCAGGCACTCTGCACATAACAGTTAGCAGCAAGATCCACAGTAAAATAGCAATGAGAACGTCCACCGCAAGTAATAAAGTCAGCAGCACCACAGTACAGGAAGAAGAGGTTGGAGATGTCATAAAAATTAAAAGGGTTCTTTGACTTTTGTTTTGTTTTGCAAAAAGCCTTTTTTTCTTTTTTTTCTCAATAAACAACTTCTTTCCCTAAAGAAGGGAATTGAGTTTGGACCCTAACAAAGTAGGTGCTCTAATCCCATGCAGGTCCAGTTACCAGTGGTTTGATTCAGCTCAGTCTCACAAGGTCCTGCCCCTCTTATTCCTGAAAATGTTTGAGCATGCGTGCTCAATTTTAAGCATATATGTGTCTCTCATGCCTCCCATGAACTGGGAGAGTGTTTTGAGGCTGACGTGCACTATGTTGACATGCCCTGTGAGACTGCAGCTTGGACACTTGACTGCAGCACCTCATGAGACTAAGCCTTATGTGATTCAAAGCTGCAACACAATATGTTGTCCTTCTAATACGGTCTCACTGGACTCAGGAGGTTGACACTAGGTTGTGTATCACTTGGGGCAAAAGTGATTTTACACTGGGAACAGGAATATGTCTCATGGAGTGATTAATTTTGCTGTGTGCTGCAGGTTCCATTACAGTGCTTTACTTCAAGTGCTGCTTCTTGCCTCAGGGAATATTTTCCCACTCTCCAGTTGTTTATAATAATGAAAAGGCTGGTCTTGATTTGGAAAGAGCAATGTGTGTAGATAAGATAAAATTGCTGCTGAGGAACTAAGAGTGGTTCTTTCTTTGCATTACCGCTTGCTGAAGGCCTGCACTCTCATAGCCTCTATCTCAGGAGCAAGCAGTAGAGCTGTAGATGCTGCTCAGCCAGTTTCCCAGACATCAAGAAATGAACGTTTTGACAACTTAGCCAAAATAACAAAATAGCTAAAGTTAACAGGATAGCAGCTGTGAGGATTTATTTCTCACATGGGGTTTACCCACAACTGTTGTTGCATGCTGAGGTGGAATGACAGGACCCCAAGCTCCCCCTTAATTTTATGTATTTATTAATAGAAATAGCTTTTGCAGAAGAGGATAGGCTGACATGCGTGAAGTCTGGAGTCTTAAGCCCTCTGATTTCTAACAGAGAAAAGACAAGGGCAGCTTTTCTCTACTGCAACACCAGCATTTTCAGTCGTCATTCAGCTGACCATGTTTGGAGAGGGAAGATTAAGTTCTGCTTCAGTGTAGAGTCAGTCCCAAACCTAAAGGTCCCAGCAAGACATTTTCGTTTGTTGTTGGATTAGGTTTCTTTTGGAAAGGGGACAAACAGGAAGGAGGGATCTCTCCTGCCCTGCTGGGTTGTTCCACTCCATTGCACTGGGCAGGAGTAGGGCAGCCCCTGTTCCCCACCTTCCTGTGGCAACATGATGAATGATGAGTTCCCAGGGCTATGGCACAATGGGAGAGACCAGAAGGATCCTGCATCCCTGTGAATCATGAAGACGAGATAGGAGTGCAAGGCTTTTTGTGGAAGGGTTGGGAAAGTTCCCTCACATCAGGGTTATCTACACCAGCACAGGACATCTGACCTCACAGACTTAGACAGAACAGGCCAACGTGGTCTCTTGCTACACCAGCTATCATAGCAGGATTTGCTGCTGTCTATCCTGCTGTAATGGGAAACAGATCTGTGAGTGTATGGCACCACCATGCATGACCATCATTCCCGCACAGAATGGCTGGATGATGATCCACTGGAGCAGAGCTCTGACCAGGAGGAGAAAGTTAAATTGCTGGAAAAGTGTGCAAGTATTTAGTCTCTAGCTCCGTAATTAGGTGCCACAGGGAGGTATTAGGGAGGACTCAGCATCTTGGGGCTGTAAGATGGATGAAGTAGGATGCAAAATGCTCCAGACCACCTCCTGATACAGGTCTGCAGGCACTGCCTCAGGAGATGGCTTCTAACTATATGCCAGGAGCACCCTCATTCCAAGGCTGGTCACACCTCACATTGATATTTCTGTACTGATGTCCAGAGTACAGCATGCTCCTATAGGCTTTTATAATGCCTACCATTAAATGCCTTCCTGAGGTAATCATCTTCAGAATGATTTCAGAAGAGAAGAGGTAAGGTAGTGGGCAGCTCATTTAGAAGACCTGGCAAGTGGAAGTCAGAATACTTAGCTGTTTAAGGGATGGCCTTTCCTTAGTAAATTCTCCCAACAATTCCCAAACATTAATGAGAAATATGTTACAAGGTAACAGTGTTGACAAGCATTAACCTTGGCCCTAGCTATGCTATAATAGAGAAGAAAAGAAAAGGCTGGTGGTGGCAATGGAGGGCTATGCCCAGTCTACACAGGCTTGTTTCTGCTGCAGGACTTCTGTAAAGCAAGAAGCATTTCTGAAAGGGATGGCTTGTTCATTCTAGAAAGCTGCAGAAGCTCTTGTTGAGGCTTTGTAGATATTTATCATTTCAAATTGATAACCATGGCTCTTTGAGTGCCTGAGACGCCAGGCTCTTCACAATGTCACTGCCTTTAAGACAAACCACAGCCCCTTCCATAACAGGCTGTTGCTTTGGTACTTTTCTCTACCAGCTCCAGAAGCATAAAATCATATAATATGCTATGTAATATGATCCTGCACTAAGAGAAGAAAAAACTCTGGACAAGGCTATTACAAATAGAGGGCTTTTATCACCATGGTGTGCCCTTGAACTCAGCACGAGAATGAAGTTGTGTCTCAAACATCTCAGAACTACTCTGCTTGGACCCAGCCAGGAGGATGCTTGTCTCGTGCTCACAGCAGGTGGAACTGGGATGCAGTGTTCTAGAAGTGATGGAGAAGGAGAAGAGGTCTCAGGGGTCAGGAAGCACAGCCCTCTCAGAGCCACTGTTTTGGTGCTGAGCAGAAAAGTGGGGCCAGGGGTGACTGGGCAAGGATAGAGGTGATCCTGCCCTGGCCATGAGCACAGGGCCAGGTCAGGAACAAGACTCAGGCTGTGGCATCATTTGCAGAACAAAGAAGGGACACACATTTTTTCATGATCATATAATCCTAAACCAACTTTACTGCTTTTTCTCTTACATGTGCTCAAATTAACTTTGGCTTGACATCCAGAGAACTAATCTAGTTCTTAAAGTTAAGAACAGGTATAAATGCTTTTTGGAGCAGAGACAGTGTGCTAAGCCCTTGGCCAGATCCACCAGACACTACAAAGAATCTGCAGAAAGTAAATACATAAGAATTTCTACAAGAAACCTGATTCTAGGACTTACATTCATCCAGCTGAAATAGCAGAAATTATTAATGCAACCCAGGAAATAATATCAAAGTTCTCATATTAATTACAAACTATTTGCAAATGGTTTGCAGCCAAAAGTTATTTTCAGAAATCACTCAGCTAAAAATTTATGGCAAATAAATCTGTTTACCAGTCATTTCTCTGGGAAATAATGGGCCAAGTTCAACAAGTCTTTCAAGTGAATGCATATAGCTTTGTTTCTGAACAAAAGCTGTTTGCTGTCATACTAGGAACGTCAGAGCAGTCCCTGGAGCAGGTGCATGTACACACAGGATTAGGTATAACTAGAAGCATGGGCTGGGCCAGAAGGAGATCCTCAGAATCTGAGGAAAGATTTAATCATCATTTCAACCATCAAGAACAATCACCAAGAGAAAAATCACGATGAGAAGGCAAGACTCAGTGGGATGAAATTATTTTGGGTTGTCTTATTTTAACTACCCTACACTTTGTGACACCAAAAGAGTATTTTATTCCATTGAACTTGACTCAAGTAACCATTTATTCGTATTAGGCTCTTACTCTAACACATATTCCATGTAAGCCCTCCCAAGCAGTGCATGAGCACACGCTTGCCCAAATTCACTTCATATTGCTCCTGAGAATGACCACCCGCACCACAGCCAACAGGCCCTGCTTTCCTTCTCGTGCTAGCTGCATCCCTGCTGAGCAGCTCTCACGGTCTTGAGACTTACTATCCTCACAAAAGACAGGATGTTACTGTCCCCATCCAACAATAACGCCCATATCTGCTTCTGCCTGGAGAGAAAGAGGTCTTCAAGAATCGGCATGGGCCCATTAAGCACTTAGCCCGATGATATTCTCCAGGCATAGTCCTTGCAGTCTTGCATTCATTTTACTTGCATTCATTTTACTAAGTGAAAGCAATAGATGCTTTCACACTCATGATGCTGGTCACCTCTGGTAAGGCGACTGGCACTGGATCTCTGAAGTCTGGGACAAAGGATGGCTAACAGTATGACACGAGGAAGTGAACTGATGAGCCAAAGAAGGGTCTGGGTCAACCAGAAAACCAGTGTACCCAGTAGTCCACAAGACCAGTGCAGAAGGAGAGAGTTGTTTTTCCCAGTTTGAAATGCAGCTGTGATAGAGCTGCATGGGAGGCTTGGACCATGGGAGGCTATATTTTTATTACCAAATAACCCTGCTGCATTTTACCAGCAGTTGCTGTCTGTTGTTGCCTTTGTGGTCACTTTCTGCTTCTTGGAATATTGCAGGAAATTTTAAGAAATAGGGTCTAATTCCACCGTCTTTCTCAGCAGCCAACCTTAACCTCAGTGCGTGCCCACTGGAGGTAGCTTTGCTTACTGTCTGGCTATTGAGTGCTTGTTTAGTCATCACTTTACTGATACTTACAGGAAAGAGCTATTGTTCCTAGGCTTCCTTGTGGATAACAGAAGTTCCTGAATTTCTACTTCTTGTAAATTAAACAAAACACCCCTGAAGAAAGCATTTGGTTCTGGTTTGTAATCTATATGACTTTAATCTGCATGGATTGGTTTGATTTTTTAATTCATAGGAGCAAACAGTAATTTCAAAGCAGCAAGACGAATCTAAGTGAACCTCTTTGGGGAAGATAATGGTGCATTGCACAAGAATTAAAACACCAAAGCAAAAGCAGCCAGCAAACTCATGTGACTGCCCAGAGGCTTCAGTTTTAGAAGACGTTTAGCCCTGCATCAGTGTTTGGAAGAAGGGAGCAAGGTGCTTCTCAAGGGGTATCTTCAATGTAACCAACATATCAGGTTGGCTCACGGGAAAAGAACATGAGCAAAAATGAATTATTTTAATTAATCAAGTCAATAAGCACAACAGTTGCCTGTTCCAACATAATATGGGGCACAAATCTTTCAGTCGTTTGCCAACACCCTTCTGGTACATTCGACTGGTTTATAATGTTAATATAGCTGTTCAGTGAGAAAAGGAAAGAGGCGATATATTCTGGAAATGAGTTAGGAAGAAGAGAAATGAGGTATAGATAGAAATCTGGGGAGGCATCACTCTAAAACACAAAAAAATCACTAGGTCAGATGGGAATCTGGAAAGGCTGGGTAAGAATCATTTTTAATAAAGCAGAATCTCATATGATACTGTATTTCAGAAAGAATTTTTCTGCAGGCTGTCCCCTAAATATACAGTAGCCTTCTTTATCTGGCTGACATTGGAGACATGGAATTCAACTAGTTCAATGTGCTCAGATAACAAGAGTTTTGCATGTAAGTGCTGCTTTCTAATAGACATGCACTTTCCTGAGATAATGCATGATTTGTATAAAAGATGGGCATACTGTATTGACTTTGATGATAAAATCTTCATTGGGAAATTCTGTCAGCTGAAACTAAATTGCTCTTCTAATAATGGCACATCTCCAGGAACATTTCCATAGATAAGTGCAACAGTAACAGCTGAAAGCTGTTCAACTCTTCGTCTGCTAAAAACGTGATCTATATGACACCTACAATTGCAGACTCGTATCATTCATGCCAAGCAAAAAGGGGCAATAATGTTGTAAAATATTTTGGTGTTGCTTTGCATGTTTTCATTCGTAAAGGTTAGGAGTTAAGTGATGATTTTACTATTTTCCAGTTTCATTATGTTAAGGCTTTTAGAGACCCTGGTCATGGTTCCGAGTGTATTTTCCTCTCATCTGTACAGCCCTGTGTACACAGATTAATAGCACAGTGCAGGCACAGTAAGTCTGGAACATCCAGCATAATTTATCTGTAGGTGTGCAATGGCCCCTTTTCCTGCCAGCTGCCAGCCTCCTCTCCCAGGCATCCGGAAGAGTGGCCAGTTACTGCAAAAATACAGGAAAAGACATATCCTATATGCTTGTCATACGGTGCATGCGATTTGACTATGCTGTACAGGAAATCCTATGCAGTACAAGCAGCCCAGCAACCCTGGGACAAGCTAATAGGCCTTGGGAGTGTATGTGTATGGAAAGGGACGGCTGAGCCTGTGTTGCCAACCCATGAGCTCATGCTTTCAGATGGCATTGTCCCTGCCTCTTCGGGGTCCAGCCGTACCAGCGCCCAAGCATCCTTCTCCCAGAGCCAGCAGGTTACTCTGCCACTCTCACTGACTTGAAAGAAGCTACTCATATGCTTAAAATCAGCCCTGGAGCTGGGCCAGACTTCTCAGCACATTATGGGACAGAGCTGTTGACAGACGATATTAACTCTCTCGCTTGTGAGATGTTTGTACACACTCTTAGCGGAGCTGCAGGAACAAGGTCTTGGCCTCACGTTTTTCTTGAAGAGCCCATGGTGTGTTTCACAGGAACTAAGGTGTCAGGTTCATCAGTCAGATCAGTACTGATGCCAGTGCCAGTAAACCCTCCTGCCCTATCCTCTCTGGGTACCTATAAGCAACTGCGGTGAAGAAGTCTGCCTTGCTCTCAGGCCCAAGCAGCTAGACTTTAAAACACGTTGGCATTAATTTGCCTTTCATACTGAAAAGTGGCCAATGATTGATATTGCTGGCTGTCACTTGAATTTGCATGTTACATTTGTAGCATACAAAGACAAGTTGGAGAGTACAGCAGAGGTATTCACAAAACTCAAGGTGCTTATCTGATAGGATAGCGCCATCAACCAAACAGTTGAGTAGAAAAATTAAACAGGGACAAGATTTCATTGGATTGGTTGGCAGATTTTTCTACTACTATTAATCTGTGCAGAATAATCTCTGGAGATGAGAGGAGAGGAAAGACACATTCTGGACTTTGCCATGTGAGTGCAAGTCTGTTGTCTCCCATGGTGTCACACTGCATCCATAGTTACACTCAGGTTAAGAAAGAAGACCAAAGGAAGAAAGACAAAACACTTTTCTCTAACAGGATAACAGTCTTTTGCCTTGCTACCCTTTCAAATTCATTGGTGATACAATAAGGTACCAGGCAGAAGGGCACAGCAGGCAGCCCCTGCCAGCAGCAAAAAATAAGGCTGTCTGAATTAGCAGTATGAAGCCTGTTTCATTTCCTGGGCATTTTCTTATCTATATCGCACTTGGGTTTTTGATCTATGGGTGAGTGGGTCAGGAAGTGGCCTCAAGACACCTCTTTTGCCTCATGTGTGGAAATTTTCTAATTATAGGGCTGCATCAAGAGGCTCCCACTCCTGTCATGACACTTGGTGTTGTTTATGTTGTTTAAACAAGAGAAGGAAAGAACCCACCTCCCCAAACCAGCGAAATAATGAGGAACAAAATGCACTCTTTTATCTTTTTGCCAAGTGAGGCAAGTCTATTATCTGCCCCAGCCCGCAGCTGGGATCACCATATCCCCCAGAGAAGTGTTTTACAGGCTGATTAGAGTATAGCTTCCTGCAGTAAACTACCAGCAAGGACCAGAACACAGGAGGGAAAAGAGAAATTCAGGGGCAAGATTTAAGCTCTGGCTTTAGTTTTTATTGCCTATACTGTATGTCAATACATATTTAACTGATAGCCCCTGCATAGTATATGAACATGCACACACAAATGTGCATGCAAACACAAAATAGCCTACGCAGACCTCAAGAGTCACTGCTGACTTTGCACACAGAACGATGCTAAATCAGGAGGGTTTGAACCAGCTGGCTTTGAGAAAAGGCATCTCTGAAGCAAGTTGGTAGAAACTCCAGAGAAGTTTGTCAGGCAGTGCCAGAGTTGTGTAGAGGCATGGGCTTCAGGTTTGAAAAGACCTGGAGCCAATGCAGCTGGAAAGAGCTTCTGCTGCACTAAAACAATTAGCTTTTAGTATTTTGCTTTCTTGGAAAGTCATTATGCCACCTTGAATTTGCAAAGCATTTCCTTTAATACTCTTGTTATTATTCTATTAGAAATGCCTGTTAAAAATGGCTAACTGCAAAGATACAACCAGATAAACAGATTACTGGCAACACAGAGAACCAACTTCTCATTAAGTGTCTAATTTTTAAGGCAGAACAGTGATATGAGTCAATTTCTTGAACCTCCAAATTACTAATGCTCTATTACACTTGCTAGTGGAGACATGGGAAGGTGACATATGACTTTTAATTCTTTTAAAATGAAAATATCACCTGTGGATTTTGGTGGTAAAATATGTGCCTAGCTGCTGAGTAAGATAATATCTCTGTCTGCATAAATGTCAGATTGAAGGGGGTGAGAGCTCTCAATAAAGACACAAGAGGCTAGAATTATAATTTGGGAGGTTTCTAACCCTGTCATTATAGCAAATGCTTGGCAGCATGGTGGAAAGCAAGACAGGGCTTAAAATCATCAGAAGCTTTTGGTTTTAACCACAACAAATCTTTGAAAGAATCATAGAATAGTTAGGGTTGGAAGGGACCTAAAGTCTTGAAAATAACATTCGGTGCCAGAGTACAGACTATACAGAGTTCGTAAGTACTGTAACACAGGACTGTCACAAATAAAGTTGAGGAAGAAAGTGGCATTACTACCTAAAACACTTTCCGAAGATGTCTCAGCAATGGAAAGTAGTGGCTTGAAGACTAACTGGGAGCAGCCTGCAGCAAATGCTGATGCAAAGCTCACTCAACTCAACTCTGGTTTTGTGGATGCAGCTTCTGTGAAGGCACAGCAAGAGTTTTTCTTCCCTGAAACCAGACAATCAACTTTCAGATTCCAGATGTGATCTCGTTAGGTGTGTTGATCTTGATTTGGAGATACACTTCAAATAAGCCTTTGTAATAGAAGTTAAAGAGCCCAGAACCCTGTGGGCTTTTATTTATTTATTATTAACATCATTATACACTTTATTTGCTCAGATGTAAATGTTTAATCCAGGTAAATGGGATAATCTTGGAAGACCATGGAGATGATACTGTATGCACTAACTCTGTGGATTGTGCAACTGGATTACTTCAGATGTTTCTGCATCATCTTCACTGAGACTGTCAAAAAAGGGAATTGCACTGGTCCCCTAGCTGAAGGTGGGTTGACATTGCTTCCAGGATACAAGTGAATCCTGGGCCATTAGGACTACAGAGGACACATCTTGGGAGCAGACCTTGGATCAGCTCCTCAAGCTCTCAGCTCCCAGGGAGGTGCTGAGAGATGCTGCCTCACAGAATGGAGATAAATGAAGAATGAGCAGGAAGATAGTGGGAAAGATAAAATTGCATAAGGCTTCTCCCTCACCATCTGAAAGAGCTTTACATTCACTGACCTTGAGCTAGGCAGGCATGCAAACCTTTCACACACTGAGAAAGGAATGATGGACCATATGATCAGGGGTTGTGAGGAAGAGTTGTTCTTCTAGATGAACTATTTCAGCTGTTTTCACTGGAAGAGCTGTTGCAGATATTGTAGCTCTGACAGGTAGGTGGACTGGACATCCTTTCACATTCATTGTCATTTGGCCCCAGTCTTACATTACGTTGGTATTTTTCATAAAGACAAATCCAGGGGTATTTTAAGCACATAGTTTTCACCAGTAGATTTTTCTGACGCAGAAAATTCTCTAGTTGCCCTGACTATTGCACCAGCAGTCAGTATGCTGCTGTCATTGAGATAACCTGCTCAGGGTTGGCTTTCACTCATCCTAAACCAGAAACACCAGGTTCAAGGAGAATAGCTTGCCCAGCTTCTTTTTATTCTTTTCATTTCCCCTGGAGCAGGGCAAGCTAGCTTGGGATAGGCTGGGGCTCCTGGAGCAGCAAGGCTATGGGACTGCAGTCCAGAGTTCTCACCTCCATATGTGTGGACACACAACTCACTGCCTCACGCTCCCTGGATGCAAAACTAGAGCAGTGGTGCACACCCAGATGTGTGAAAAAGAACCTTCAGAGCTACATACGTGACTGGCAGCAGCAGAACTGCTCATTGCTTACTTCAGTGAGATGAGATTCTTCATGAAAATAACTGCTGAGCTGTTATTTAACAGAAGCTGACCAGAGAAATCAAGCTCCCTACAGCAACATCCAAAATGAGAGCTGGACGATCCATTTGGCAGAGGAAAAATTGGTGGCAGTACAGAAGTATCTCCAAAGAATATTTAAAAGGTGTCAGTTCAGAAGTGTATAAAAGCCTAATTTTATCAGGGCAGAAGAGAAAGGAGGAACTGTAGGGAAGGGAATGTGTGTGGGTATCACAAGGCAAAGACAAAATCCAGCCCAACAAAAGACTCATGAATCACAATGGATACAAAAAAGCAAACGCTACCTTTTCATCCTCTCTCACATATAAATCAGAAGAGGAAAGAAAGAAAATATTTTTTCTTCCATCGGTCTTAAGACACAATAATTTGATCTACAAACTCAATACGATATGAACTTAAGTTAAGCTATATCTGTTGTGTCTTGGTTTTTTTCCAATGGATTGAAGAAATGATTGATGATTGACTGACAACAACAATGGAGACTTTCAGAAAATGAGAAAAACCTGTATCATTCATCAACCCAGCACTTGCTAAGAGAGACGAGTAGGAAAAAGTGTCTGAAAGCTGGATGAAAGCTGGTCTAAAGCCATCAGAATGTGAACCTATGAAACCATTCTTAGCAACCCCCTATTTAATCAGCTCCTGTCCAATAATAAAGTTTGTTACCTCCTCATTCTGCACATGGCCAGTAGAGGATTTGGGAATCTACAGTTATTCCCTACCTTCTTCATAGAAAATATGCATGTATGCTAAATGTGTAATTTTTCCAGTCTTATAATAAAGTGGATTCCTTTCCTGCCTAGTGAGTAGAAGAGACTGACTTGTATCAAGTTATACTTCAAAAAGTGCCTTCACTGGCAAAGTATCTTGGAATTCAAAAAGACAGCTGAGAATGAGATTTTTCTTACCTAGCTCCTCCTAAAATGAGTGTTAACTCTGTGTCAGATTTAAGCATTTAAGCCATAGCATGGCACTGAGTAAGGGAAGACAGAAGTAGCAGGAGGCTTTCTTCAGTTTAATGAGTTTGTCATGGGTCTGGCAAAAGGACGAGTATCTATCATGTAAGTCAGTGTCTTTTTAGCACTTTAAAAAGGTCAGTGCTCACTGTGATACTCTGTAGGGGATGGTAAGCATTGCTTTCCAGGGCTGGGAATACAAGCTCTTCCCTTGTGCCCATATAGACTCCTTTTTAACCAGGTAATTATGCAGAGAGCTGTGTCCTAAACATTGTGTTTACCCAGCAGAGATACAAACTTTCATCTTTAAAAGTACAGTGGAAACAAGCTTTTCTCACAGGGCTTTGTTCTGTCTTCAGTGCCAGACAGCTGCTGCTCCCAAAACACAAGTACAACATGGAATGAACTTTACTCAGGGATTTTTTTTTTCTTGTATAGCCTCCTCGTGTTCCCTAACCATTTTCCACAGGGACAGTATTTCTGACTGAACAGAGAATTTATCTTTAAAAATACCTAATGACATGTCTTGCTCAGGGGAAATGTTCATGTGCTTGAAGCCCAGCCAGGTACACTCTGCAGCTCATGAATGGAAGGCTTGATGCCGTTCTTCTTAGGGGAACAATTTACTGACATAACCGGCTGGTTCAATACATGCTGTAGAGCTCAAAAGAACCCCATATTTCATGTTTCACAGCGCACATGTTTCATGGCCGCTAGATGTCAGAGCATGGTGATGTGAGAGTGTCCCCTGGGGACCACAGAGCCCACCACAGCAGCTGAGGCTGAGTTAGACTCCTCAGCTCAGCACAGGAATGAGAAACAAAGAGCTTCAGATAGTAAAAGTAAGGAGATGTCTTGTATCTGCAACCCATCTTCCTCCTGCACAACATGCTGGCTGCTGCCTCATGAGGCTCCATGGAGAAGGTGTTGGCCTGCCCACATTTTGCAGCTTGCTGCCTATGGTGGAAAGCTTACACCTCAACATTTTGATGTCAAGTCCATATTCAGAAATGCCTGGGTTTTTTCTACCCAGGTGTTTACATTGGCAGCCATCAAGGTTGCTGTTAAGTGGTGTTGGCCGCTTAACAATACAGTTTCATCTCTGTGTCATACTCAATTTGGATTAGAAACTGGCAGTGTTTTCTCAAGAAAATGCTTCAGTCTCCACTGGGATTTCTGCTCTTTTGCATTTTGGGTACACTGCGCTTATGCTTGGATCTGATGATGGGAAGTGTACAGGATCCTTCTCTTTTTAAAACAAGATTAATTTAAGTCCAGCAGGAAGAGCTTAAGTATGGAAGAGTCTATATTTAGAATATTATCCTTTTGTGTACAGCTGAGTGTATTTCCATATCCCCTGAAGTGTCTGTCATGCCATGGGTAACTACAAAACATACCCCACCTTGAAAGTCATTCCAAAGGCAGAAGGAAGGCAAGAAAATAATAATTAGCTCCAGTGATCACAAAACATAGGAAGAAGTCTTTTCCTTCCTCTGAACGCAAATACACCTTGTTTGACAGCAGTTGTTGATCTACTTTCAATATTTTGTTGTGAGTGTTGAAACTAACCAATAGAAGCACAAAACCAGTTAGAAGGGATCTTTGGAGATAGATAATCGAGTCCCCTGCTCAAAGCAGATTCAACTTCTAAGTTGTATCTAGTATAAAAATTAGATCAGGTTGCCCAGGGACTTGTCTAGTCCAGTTTTCAGTATCTTTGAGGACAGAGATTACCTGAGTTCTGGCCAACTTGTTCAACTGCCTGGTTAGCCATGTAGAAACATTTAAAAATGGCTTAAACTAAGTACAACAGAGAAGGACAGATTGAAATCTCAATAAACCATTTGGTTTATGTAAAGATTATTTTTTATTTAAAAGAAGAGGTTTTTACCTCCTCAAGAATGTATCAATGCCAAAGGCTTGAAAGGGGAAATTTAGTGTTGCCAGCAGCAGAGAGTTGTAACTTTTATAATTAAAACAAAAAGTTAATTGAGAACATACTCGTGTTTCTGTTCTTCGTAAGTGCTTTTTATTTTGATCAGTCAACTACTTGTACAGAATGAAATTCACACTCTCCAGTAGCAATATTTTAAAGACCAAAAGCACATGAACAAATCTTCCTCTCCTCTTTAACAGAAAGAGCTTTAGGACGTGGTATTCCAGAAAAATGAAACAGTTCCATTTTTGCTGAACTGAAATCAGATCAATTTTGACTTCTGATTTTTATTCTGGTCTTTGTAGTTATTCCAGGTGGATTTTCCTTGTATTCATTGTACGTACATCTCAGTGCTGTGACAAATAATAAAAACTACACTTGCTTGTTCCACAAACAGTGAGACACAGCAGAATAAGTGTAATATTTATTTCAGACTTCCATGAGCCCTTCAAAATCAGTCAAGCATAGAATGGAATAGTCAAACAGCATCAAAGATGCTGAACCTGTGAAATTTGGAGGTAAAAATGTAATCACACACTTATCTTTAGATGAGTCATAAGTAGTCTCATGTAGAATGTCAAGAAATCTCATCATGAAGATGATGTAAAAGATGAGGTCACATCCACTTCAAGGTGACCTCACTGAGAAGTTAAATGTCATTTTGCACATGATCTTGTAATTTAGCCAGTGCTCTATCACCATTTTTGAGCTATCTTTACTTTCATGACCTTAGCACTCTGGTTTTCATATACCATGCCAGAATTATGACCTTCAGGCTGCTTATATTCTAGAAAAGAATTAACTCTCTCCTTTCAAGAAGATGGGGAACATGGTACAGCTGAAAAGGATCAGAGTTATGTAATAACAAAATAAACTGCCATTACTAGCTGCATCTGCAACCAGAGCAGATCCCTGGCCTGCCAATTAAAAAATACAAAAATAATGACTTAGGAAGGAAAGGTGCCATGAAAGGCATTCAAACTATCCTGTTCCTGAGGAAAGAAAAATAATTACATTGCAGCCACAGGCTGAACCAGTAGCACCATTCACACAAGGTCCATTATGATTTCTGAATGTTTCTGAAGTTCAAGCTTTCAGAAGCAAAAGCTGATCAGCACATGTATGTATGTAGTGTATGGGACATTGGCAACCACAGGCAACCATGTTGTCCGTGCCTCTCAGAAGTGAATACCCAGCACCATGCTTTGTGTTCCATGTGTGCTGCTGGATGGAGAAGTAGTTAATGTTAGTATTACTATAATTGTGTCAGCACATATGCTAATTAAATACAGGCTTAATGGGTGTAGTTAATAAGACACTGAACAATGTATGACAATTTGCACAGCTAACAACAAGTTCAGGCTGAGTAAGCAATTGAACTACTTATGTGATATTATATGAAAGGTCCAAGTAGGGATTAAATCCTCCTTCAGCTAGGTGCTGTACAAACAAATAACAGAAAGAGAATCTCTCTCCTGAGTTCACCACCTTGAGGAGTGCATTGGCAATAACAGTATCATTTACAGCTGAGACTTGGCCACGTTTTCTGGGTTAAGAAGCAGGAAAGCAGTATTCGGTATTAGCTGGATTTTGCGAGAGATCTGGAAGCTGGCACTTGAGAGATAAGTACTGGCAAGCAAAATGTAAAGGAACAGCTTATAATTTAGAATCCAACCATCACTTTAAAAGGGCCAAAAATCACATTATGTTATGGTATGACCAACTGATAGTCCAGGGAGAAAAGGTACTGTGAGAAAGAGCATGGAGTGGCACACAGCATTTAGGTAATTCAAAAAAGACTGGAGACAGGGGGGTTATTTCGGAACAAAGATAGTACAGATAATGGTTTTTATCTTCTGTTAAACTCAGATATTCTTGCAGGAGACACTTGCCTGTGCAGCAGGCAAGGAAGGAGGAAGCCCAGGAGCACTCAGCCCTGAAAGGGGCTTACTGCTTGCTCACTCCGTGCTGAGCCCCAGCTCACTCCTCAGGCAGCACAGATCTGCCCCTTATCCTGAGGTTATGCCCCATGATGGCATGTCCCTCTGTCTGAACTACAGCTGCTTGGTACATCTCCCAGAGAAAGGTCACTGCAGGTATGACCAGTACAATTCCACCTGTGCTGTAAGGGATGCCATGTCTGGAGTGAAAAGCCCCAGTGGTGGAATAGAACAAAAGAATGAAACTTTGAGTAAGTGGCAATGCATTTGCTCAGTTTTCTATCAGCCTCCTACTTCTGCCCAAATCATGTGCTCCATCTCATTTTTTCTTTCTCATTTTAAAGAGACAACTGGACAGATCCTAAGGTCAATTAGAACTGGACCCATGTGACTTACGTTGCTTGGATCTTCAGTGCTCTTGCCAGACTGCTAGGGCTGTCCTGGTCACTGAACGCCCAGCTCCATGCCCCATATTCAGAACTGTATTCACTGCCAGATGGAGACAGAGATGGTTTGTGTTAGCATTATTGCAATCAAGTAATAAAGCATATTTCAGTTCAGAAGAGCTGGTGTACTGGCATTTAAGCTCAATCAGAAGAAGGACATGAGGGATCTCTTTCTTAATCCCAGTAAAAAAATATATGTAATGCTCCATGAAACCAAGGCATTTGTGGTGCATCTTTATCATAAACAATAGATTTGCTCACTGCTTTAGTCCTATGTCAACAGTTCACTGTTCCAGCTGTCCCACTTAATTTTATAGAAAATATTTTACAGAATACAAGCACACAAATACAGTCAGAGCGTTATCCTGTAGCACCACAAAACCCTCCAGCTAATACAAAGCCACAGATGTCCATCCAACAGAGGAGCTACCTTGTAGTTTGGACATTCAGGCCGTGTCTTCAGGGAGATGATGCAGGGATGGTTACACTACAGAAGAACCACGTGAAAAACACAGAGTCACAAGGAGTCTGCAGAGTGACTGTTACACTTATCAGCTTAATGACAAACAAAGGCCATTAGATGTGCACTAAAAATTCCTCCCTGCCTTTGTGGGTCCTCGCAGCGTGCCATAGACACACGCCGAAGACACCGCGTCGTGAAAGCCTGCCGTTCTGAAAAGGTGGAATCAATTAGCATGTAAGACGTGTGCTTAGGGAGAAAAAGCCTTGCTGCAAACACCCGACAAGAGGTATCAGCTGGGCTGTTTGCTCACATGGAGCCTGTTAGTTACACAAATACAGGGAAAGAAGATAGTATTACAGGTGAAATCCTGCAGTTCTCCTAATGAAAGTGAATTTGTTTCCCTTCCTGTTTTCCCTGCTTACCCCAGCTATTTGACCGTTGTTGGACTGTGGCATGTACAGTGGTTGAATGCCAATTTTCTCCCATTCAGCATTTTCTGTCTCTCTCACCAATCTTAACTCCAAGAAAATGCAAAAGCAGGCAACCTGGTCTAACTGAAGATCCCTGCTCACTGCAGGGGGGTTGGACTAGATGACCCTTAAAGGTCCATTCCAACCCAAACTATTCTATGATTCTATGATTCTAAATATTTTTACTTTTCTTGGGACCAACACCCAAAGAAGCTGTCTTTGGTGCAGATGAGGGCTGTTTCAAGAAACAGCTGGGAAAAAGAAACCCTGAGAAATCATGTCAAAAATGGCAATCTGGGAAAGAAAAGCATGCTTTTTTACTTTGCATTTTTCAGTGATCTTTGACCTTTCCATTTACGTTTATCTTCATGAGTTTAAGAAGAAAGCAGTGTTGCCAACATTGAAAAAGTAAAGCCCCAAGAATATTAACCTTTGGGGAGGGAAGCCTTGCTTTACTCAGAAATAGTATTACCTCTACAGTGAACGTTCATCTTAATGCAAAGCCAGGGAATGAAATTCTCTACCAGAAGATCCTGTGATGAACAAATATTTATTCCCACTCTCTTATTTGGTGACACCCCTCAGCACTACTCAGTCCATACGAGTAGTGAGACATGAAACCAATGTTACATTCCTTTTCTTATTTCTTATTTGTCCACAGTCAAAGAGATATAACTTTGGCCTTAAGGGGGAACAGCAGTTCTCCACTTCTTCAGACTGCTGTCTTGATTCCTAAAAGCCAGGAGCTGACAGTCAATAATCTTTGCCTTGGCTTCCTCCTGTCAAGTGGCATGGGTGATGAGTGAATATGGTGTTCAGCAAGAGCTGAAGCAGAGGTTAGTCCAGTGAGCAAAGACTCTTCAGAGATCTTGGAATAAATGCTACATCAAATTTTCAGATCATGGATACTTTCAATGATATATGATTTGGAAAAAAGTGCAGATTTTCCCAGGAGCAACACACATCTTGAATTCAATTCTTTAAGGTAGGAGCAACAGTTTTTCAAACAAAACCCAATGTTTTAAGATTAAAAAGCAGAATATTCTTATTTTTTAGCCTTAAAAACAACTGAACTTTTTCCAGCAATGCCACTTTTCTAAAAGTATGGTGAAGCAGACAACCAGCATGAGCGATATCAATTCAAAGGGCTGAAATCTGCAACAAGAAATAGCAAGTAACTTTAATAAGAGCTAGTAGTACCAAGCAATAAAACTGCATTGCTCTAACTTGTAAAAGTCTGAGACAAGTATGGTGGAGAATCCTGAACTGCTTCTCTCACCACAGAAACAGAAATACTAGGAGTTTGCTTGCATTATTTTTCTGCAAAACTACACAAATTTGAAAACTCCACTGGATTTTTTTCTCTGAGTTATCAGCATAAGTGACATTGATCTTAATATTACTACATTTAAGCTTCAGTCTTCAGACAGCAAGGGAGAAGAGCTGAGTCTCTTGAACAGAAACCAAGAATTGAAAGTTTCAATGCAAAAGATGAATACATTAAACAGGGAATTTATAACACAAGGTCTTCTTATCCCTTCAGCTCTGTTACACACAGATATGTGGAGACTCAGGTGAAATCAAGCTGAAGATGAGAGGCATAAGATCCACTCTCCTTTAAGCAGGATAAATGCACAAAACATTTAGGTTCTTTAAGGAACAGGATGGGTTAAAAAGAGAAACCATCTCTTTAAATATGAGCTACCTGCTAGGGCTGGGATTGAGCTGCACAATTTCAGGCTCTGACTGAGGCCTGAGAATGGAGCAGGAAAATGTTGAGATTTTTTTTGTCCTGTGTTGTTCTGTTTGGTGCACTGGGGATGGGCTGCTTATGTCTAAATGGGTGTCTACAAGAAGTGGTAGAAAGGAAGGACCAACCAAAACCACAACGACACAGGCCAACAATTTGGTCATAGATATCACTGATTGTATGTATTGTTTTTCTTTGAAACATGGAACATTCTTTGCCAATCAGAAACCTCTTGTTGCTTGCAGGGTGTGGACTCCAAAGAAGGAATTACCTGTGAGGAACCAAAGTGGAAGTCTCTGCAGTAAATAAAATTTCAACTAATTACTCTATTAGGAACATGTTTGCTTTTACTGACAGATAACAGGTTTTGAAAAGTTTGGAAGAAAGAATTCCCCTTCTCCCAGAGCTTTGAAGCTGTATTGTCCACTTGATGAAAATATGAGACATATTCTTCATGTGACAATGTCAGGGGGAGGAGGGGAAAGGAAATGAAAAAGAAATAATATCAACTCAGCACCATAATTTCAGAACATTTTGGCATATTTTATTGTTTCCTTTTCACTGCCCCCTCCTTCTTATCTCATATATGGGCCCATCTACAATAATGTTTTAAATGAAAAGCTTTTTAGTGAGCCAACTGCACCTTTCTCCAGGGAGTTCCCACTGAAATTCCTGATAACACCAAACAATGGAGCTTTTTTCGAAGAGGTACAAAGTGTAATGAAAATGATATAAATTATCATTTAGAAATTTCATCCCTTCAAATTCATTTTTCCTTCATTATTCATAGTGTTTTTTTCTAGAAAAAAAAGCCATGATAGACCTTTCCACAGAGAAATTTAATTAAGCCAAAATATTAGCAGAAGTAGTAGAAGTGGGCTATTTCAACTACTACCATTCTGTATTTCTATTTTAAACTGTTTTTTATGAAACAAGCAGCTGGGGAGCTGAGTGGCTCAGGAGCCAAAGCTTTCTATGCCTTTACAGCAACCAATAAAAACTGTGGCAGAGAGGACACAGATTAAGTTGGTGCAGGCTTGACTTTGCTGTCCATAAATTGCATTTAGCACCTCTGGATACCCTGGGTATCCCACAGAGATATCCTGTACTATCCCACTGCTCTTGTCCAGGAAAGGGTAAGTCTTTTGAAGACTGTCTGTCATAGCTGTCCACCCACAGGGATGCTCTGAGTACTGCCCCCTCCCAGGGCATTTCAATGGCACCTTATAACTGAGTCAATTGAGGAAGCTCAGTCAAGCTCTTAGTGTCCACTTTAAGAGCACTATATTATGCAGTCAAAGTCATAGAGAAGAAATACTTTTCAACTTGAAACCTAACTTTTAAGACTTGAAAAATAGTAGACTTTATCATTCTGAATACAGAAGATTAAACTGATGTGGAAACTTCTGCCAAAGTATGATGATAATATTCCTTCTGTATCTAAGTGTGGATTTATGGGTACTTGGAAATCTATGTCAACAACAAATTGACCTCCAAATATAAAACCTGAGCCCTATTCATGCACGTAAATTAATCACAGAATCATAGAATAGTTAGGGTTGGAAAGGACCTTAAGATCATCTAGTTCCAACCCCCCTGCCATAAGCAGGGACACCCCAATCTAAACCATACTACCCAAGGCTTCGTCCAACCTGGCCTTGAACACCGCCTTGACCACAGCACTCACAACTTCTTGGGCAACCCATTCCAGTGCCTCACCACCCTAACAGGAAAGAATTTCTTCCTTATATCAAATCTAAACCTCCCTTGTTTATGTGTAAACCAAACTTGTCCTAACTTTCTTCATCTAGGTAGGTAGGAGTTGGAGGTGTGTAGTTGCTCTAACCTGTTTCTAGGCTTCCTTGAAAGCCATGCTGTGTATTAGGGATTCAACTGGAAGCCCAGAGGAGACAAAGGGAAGACCTACCGAGATCAAAGGACTCTGTGTGGTACATCTTCAAGTGGTGGAAAAGACAGAGTCATTGCCATGCTTTAGTTTATTCATTGCCTAATTTAGGTGCCTAACTCACTGACGTGGTAGTAAAATCAAGTCCTCAAAATGTGTATAGTTACTTCACTTAAATTGTGCTTATGAAGAAGAAATGGGTGACCTAGTCCTCCGGAAGCAAGCTCTTAAATTCATTAAAAAGTCCAAGGCAGGAGGAGTCTTTGACAACCCCAGAAGCAAATCTCATACAGTGAAGTGGACCTCTCAACTCTATTGGGGAGCACTCGTGCCCAAAGGGTGATCTGTTCAGGCCAGGTCTGGTGTCCATCCCTCTCCTGGGGTTCCCCTGAAAGGGGAAGAATGAGCCAGGGGATACCCCTGCCTGGAGGAAGAGGACTCAGCCATAAGGGGCTGCTGTGGGCTGTGTTCACCCGGGTGCTAAGCAGGCAGATGGGTAGATGTATTCGATTGGATGTAGGCAGGGGGACTCCTTCAGACTTGGCAGACATGGACCCCATTTTTGGTGGGTTCTCCAGCAATGTGATAATTGCAAAAAGAGGGACAGGCCTAAAAGTGTGGCTGTGGGTTGGTAATGCTATGCTTATAATTGCTGGCTTCAGTAGAGAGATTAGCCAGTCCAAGAAAGTAGGATCAGTGTGGGATTTAGGCAGACCAAATCCTATCCCAGGTTTTATGCTATTTTGATTTCTTTAGTCTCATGCCAGGCCAATACACAGATCTGCAGGGATCCCTCTTCTTCCAGCTTCACACATGCTCACAAATGCCAAAATTAACAAATCAAGATTGCGTTTAATTCCAGATGAGCACATCTGAATTGCTCCACCTTATGATAATATTTTGCATCTTATTCAGAACAAACGCTTGCATACTTAAACTTGCATACTGAAACCAAACCATTTTAAATCAATTTCTAGCTCACATCTCTGTTCCTGAATCAAAGACTATGCATGAGCCCTCCCTTTCTTGCTCCAGTCAGTGTAACCTGGTGGAAGGGGGGTTAAGGAAGTGGGCTCCAAAACTGTCAAGGAAATGGAAGAAAGCTCCTGCAGGTCACTCATGGGTGAGCCATGGGCATCACAGCACTGCCAGGACCGAGACCCTTCCAGGCACTTCCAGCTATGGGCACTGGGGGAAATGTGGTGGTGAGAGCTGGGGTGCCAAGGAAGCTGAGCACTGCATTCCTGGACACTGGGGCTGGCAGTCCCATTCAGTCAAAGGGCCCTGTCATTTACAGGCTGCAGTCCCAGGGGGTTGGCAGCAGCTGCACAGGAAGACTGAAGCCGAGAAGGTTATTGCACACATGGAGCCTGTGCTCAAGGATAATTTCCTACTGCTGTACCCTCCTTTATTGTTTTTAATGGTTCTTCATTGTGCAGACCTTCTATTTTTCAAAGGTAGGTGCAGCATGGTGGGGCCTCCCTAGGGGTAACACAGAACGGCTCTTGGTGAAGCTCAGACCTGATCTGCACCAGCACCAAGTCATTTCAGATGGATCTGAGAGGAAGACTTGACAGTAATTCAAGAGGCATGAGTTCCTGGTTGTGGAGTCTGCTAAGTCTGTAAACCCACCCTTGAACACTTTGTTTAAGTACCCCCTGCATACACCAGCCTTCCCTTTCCAATCATTGTAAACGAATAGCAAAGCCAAAACTGTGGAGTTTCTTAAGAATAGTTCCCTTTTATACGGGACTATGAGAAATACTAGGCAAACGACCAAGTGATGAAGACCTAAATCCCTAAGAGCTTATACATATGCATTAAAAAGAGTGGTTTGATTGTCAAAATAAATAAATATAAAGCTGATTTTATGCTACAGGATTATGCTTGGGAAGGTTCTGTTTTACACAACCAGACTTCAAAAGAAAACTCCCTGTGAAACGCTACTGGGTTTCTGCAGTCATGTGGAGGACTTGGCTGGACAGGACAAAGCTTTTTTCTGTTGGAGGAAAAAGCTCCATTAGGAAGGTTTGGAAGCAATTTCTGCTCTCAGTTTGCAAAGTGCAAATCAGGACAGTTTGTAACAACACAGAGCTATTGAGATGCACGGAACTATTTACATAAGTAAGGTAAGCAGGATTTGACCCAGCCCCGTGAGCCCTGCAGATAGCATTGTCCTGTCAATTTTCACTCCCTACAGCAATGAAGCCAGATAAATGGCTTCCTGCCATATGGCATCACCTTTTTAAAGGAGATCATGTGGACATTGCCACTGGCCCCTAAATGAAGGGAAGATCCCACTTTCCTTCACAATGTAAATTCCAAAATGTTTTCCAAATCTGCCATGTACTAAGAGTTGTCAGCTGAAATATATAATTAATATATGTCCTAGGTCAGGGTGCCAAGAAAAAGAAGACTAGTGTGCTAGCTGTGACATTCAGTATCTTCAGCCCTCACCACCTGGCTTGATGGAGCTCTGCATGTGACATGTGTGATCGTTCAGGGTCATTATTGCCTCTTTTTGCTGGGCAAGGTTCTGCATGTAGTATTTTGAGCCATTTGCGATGACTTCAGTGAGAGCAGATATAGCACCTTTCATCATAGGGCTCAGACTGTTAAATGAACAAAGTTTAATAGCAGAGTTTAGCCTGTTAGTCAGAGATCTTCCTTGGTATTTCCCAGGCTGTGCTTTATCCATAGATGCTTCCTCTCGTTCCTCTGATCCTGCCCATCAACTATAGACAAGCCAGCAGTAATGTGTTTCATGTTACATCAAAAAAAGTCAGAGAAAATAGGTGGTGTTATTCAAACTTGACTCAAGAAAAGAGCAGATCTCTAAGGAAAGCACTCCTCCCCTTTTATTTACGAAATAAAACTCTAGAGTCTCACTCCTCAGGGAGGGATCGCTTTATATTCTCACCAAATGTAAAATTTACCCTGCTAAGAAGCAGCTGATAAACTCGAATCTCTCCTCACAGCATGAGCTTCTTAATGCCTCTGCCTCATTTGTTCATCAGCACTTTATGAGAAAATAAACAAAAACATTGTCTGTTTGCCCATTGTCATCAAGGGCATCTGAACGCTTCCTGCCGGGAGAGGTGGTTGTACCACCCTTGGAGCAGAGGCGATCGCATCTTTCTTCTGCCTCTGCATTTACAATGGCCAGCCTACAAAGCCAGAATCCCAGGGAGCTTAATCAAAAGCCAGAAGACACCCCAGGGTATGTGTTATTGTCTAATAAGAGTAAGCACTGCACACTGCTAGCACCAGCATAAGGCTAGTGTCAGCGTTTCTGCATACTTGGGCATCCCTTGGAGGAATCCTGCTGCTCTTACAGGGCAGAAATCATTACAGATGTAAAAAGCAGGCTATCGCAATCATACAATGATTTTTAAGATGGTAGAAATTAAATATACATTCTCAGTGTTCCCCTCTGGTAACAGTTTTCTCTCTCACATCAGTTTATGCTTTTTTCAGTCTAGCCTATCAGCTGCTAGAGTAAGCCAGCACCACATTGCCCCAAGAGAGCCCCACATCACAGAAGAGGAGAAGGATCACAGTGATGTTTAGGTTAAACCCCACAGGATTCATTGCAAGCACACTAGCCAACATTTTAGCATCTTCTTAAAGTGCAGTTCTGTGAGAGGCCCAATGCAGCTTCTAACACCTATCCTTCAATACAGGCAGTTTATGTGCAGTTTCTGTATGACTAACACAGAGAATTTTCCTCCAAATTCCTTCTTTCTTGCTTTATTGCAGTCTCTGGATTTTTTTTTTTTTTTTATTTTATTTTTTATTTTTTTGCTATTGTTCCCTTTCAAATCCATATTTTTTTCCTCTGAAGTTGGTCCACTCTAGCAGTATTTTAATTCCTAATTTTTAGCTTCTTAACTGAGCAGATGTGGATTATTTGACCCCACTTCTGAGCCCATGTGTGCACGTGTCTATGAAGCAAGGGGCAGTGGACATGCAGCTGAGAAGCACATCATTCATGCCTGCTTTGCTCATCCGGCATCTCTTTGATGCAATGGAGGGAACTGGTTTGTGTGAGAGATGGCTAACAGCACTCATCTCCCTCCATCCTTCATGCAAGGGCAACATGGAAAAGGTGCCAGGGAGCAGCTTCACAGTCCTCAGAGGTGCTTCTGTGTCCAGTGACAGAGACTAATCAAGGACCTTCTCCCACCCCTGCTGACTGTACCCTAGAAGTGAGATAATATATACCTGTGGCTGTAAGTGCTATAATCAGGTGAAATACTCTGCTAAGTCCTATTTGTACCATTATTAGGCAAAGAGACACCTGAAGATCACTGCATCTTCCCTTGCATCAATGAACTCGTTAACAATGTGAAGAGGGGACAAAGAAGAAGTTCTCTGGACAGACCTATAGCAGTGATGTCATCATTCACAAGGCTGATTGCTGAGATGTGTGTTCAGTAAATGCTTTGTCTCATTATGGTGGCACTGCAGTGCTATTTCTCCTCCACAGCCACAGCATGGGAAGATGTGAAGATGTATCTCCAGCCATGCATTGGCCTACACCATCACACCTATATACTGTATACATGCACAGCCAGCAGACTAAGGTGTTACAGCTTGTCAGAACTGATAGGATATCTAATGCAGAGAGTGCTCTTCCTGGCAGAAGTACCTCGTGCAGAGAAGACCTTCTTTGAAGTCAGTGCTAAAATAATTTTTTAAAGGATTTTGCAGTCTGTTTCAGTGAGGAACTGGGACTCCTCAGCAGGTTTCAAACCTCCCTCTTTTAAAGTGTTGATAGTCTGGTACCGAGTAGTTTTTACATGAGATTTTTGTGTTTTAATATTACACAGAAATCCTTGAACTTTAAAATCCCTCCTGTAATCAGATACTAGCAGCCAAATTTGCATAAGTATACCCACAGACACACCTACACCTAAAGAATCAGTTATTAAAGAAAAACAGAGCTCTAAGAAAACTAACAAAAGCCAGGCACGGCTCAGCAATTCTCGCTGACTGGGTTTCTTGTACTGCCAGAGACCATTTTAAAGGGCAAATTCTCATCAGATATTAGGGAGGGAGGGAAGGGAAGGAAATTCGTGACAGATTGTGCTGTGAATTCCTAAGCCTGGAGTTTTGTTTGTGATTTATCATTGCTAAACCTTATCAACCACTGATTGAGTCTTTCCTCTCTCAGCCCCCAAGGGTGGCAGTCTCTGGTCTCCTGCGGTTCCCTCCCAGACGACCAGCTTCTCTAAATGCTAATCAGATGATATGGATCCTTCTGTGATCTTGTGAAGGGCTCTATCAGCAGTTTGGTAGAAACACCGTCATGTAAAAATGATACTCCCTTGTCATCTCCGAGAGGCGTCTGCCAGGAAGCGGGGTAGAAACACCACATCAAATGGCTTGTACATTGTCAGCTCCTACAGATCTCCCCTTGATGTGTCGAAGTGTGGACAAATACTTACCTGACATGGCTTGTTATAGAACTGGGCCTTCTGCAAGAAAAGAGATGGTTTACTACTCATGAACTTTGTTTCTTTGTTTGCTATATTGAATTAAACTCAGCCAAAACTTACGGTTTTTCCAGATAGCATAAACTTGGGGCCAACGTCCTAGCAACATTAGTATTCTCATGGAAGATGTCATAAGCACCTACAGGCAACAGGGCAATAATTTCCAAACACACAAGCGAGGAAGGACGCAGTGCTCCTACCAACACAGCTATGCAGCCAAACAGCTATTCCTCAATGCAAAACTACCAGGCTAAGAGCACAGGAGGAATTCTGCTTCTTCTCTTGATGGCAAAGCTCCTTGCGATGGGGATCTGGCTGGTACAAGAGGTATAAACATGATCCTTCCATCACCAGCCATGGTCCAAGTGCTCCTTGAAACAGAGGGTGGGCAACAGCTGCCTCAGGAGCCCTGTGTCTGACCAGTACCTCCACCTTGTTGCACCCATCCAGGGCTGCCTCTCTGTCCTGTTATGGATAGACTTGTTGAAGCATCACCTGGGATGCAGGCTCTCTGAGGGCTTCTTGTGCAGAGCTTGTGGTGCAGTTTTCAGGTGCTCCCTCAAGCTCAAACAGTTGTGGCTCCCAGTCATGGTCAAGTGCTCTGACCATACCAGTGTAATCCCCATTGAACCAATATCCAAAATATGTAAGACAGCCCAAATGCTGGACACTGCCTGACCTTCTTTACTCCACAGGGTGCAGAAGAGAGGGTGTTTTGTTTTCCTCAATTTCCAGAGGAGGGTTTGGATTAGCATCTGGGACAACTGGGCTCCTGGGACTGCCCAAGGAGGGAGGAAGGCACCTTTTCAGGACTGGATCTCCCTCCAGAAACTTGCAGAGTTACCTGCATACAATTCCTTCAGGGTGCTACAAGGGAAATGCCTCTTCAGCTGTGCAATGCTATTCCACTGTCCAAATGCAAAAGTGATGCAAAATGTAATTAATTCTGTTTTGGTATACCATTGAGATTAAAGCTAGCTCGGCTTGTCTCATTGCCAAAATGTTTTAGCCTTTAGTTCAGTTAGCAGACAAAACCCATCCCACCCTACACCCAAAAGCACCATGACAGCCTTTGAGGACAAAGCCTGTGTAACAATATGCCAGAAATACCCACCAACAAAAACTGTTGAATTTAAGCTATCCAAAGAGAGATTGCCTTCTAAAATGGCTAACAAAATGTGTCTTAGGAACTCAGAGGCAGCCCCTAACCCCAGGCCATGAGGAACCCACTCCCCAGCCCAGGTATTGCTCAATCGGACAATTTTGCTGCCTGGCTCTCAGCAAGCACTGCGTACCTACAGACCTCATGCAGACTCACAGTTCATTTCTCCTCTTCCAGCTGTCTACCTTAAAGCATCTCACAGCAGATTGACAGTAGCTATAGTGTCCAGGTGAGTTAAAACCACCATCGGCTTCAGGGGCAGCACAGCAGCACCAAGCTACCTTCAGTTACCACACATTATTGGAGTGGGGTGGTTTTACACTCAGCACAGGGCTGCTTTGATTCATGAGCAGCAAAGCAGTTTCAGATATTAATTACTGCTGGCACTGCAGGGCCAAGTTCAGTTCTCCAGGCTTTATCCAGAAGTGTAGGAGACTATGGAGATACAACCTGATATGTTTATCTTTGCAAAGCACGCTCTGTGCCTCAGTCGTGTGCCAGATGTAGCCACAGCTGCAGGAAGTTGTTTATCTGCCCTCGTGACCTTGCAGAAGTGTCGGGCGATGGTAAAATCGTGTTTTTATTGAGCATCTCTTCAATTGGAAACTCTTCAGCATCAGTTAAAATGTATTTAAAGCTCTATAAGGGAGCCGAGCACTGATACTGCAGAGCTCTGTAATTCAATTATATCCTGCACTGTGCGCTCACTGTAAGAATTTAATTTGAGAAGCCAGCTAGAAAATGTTCATTGGTGAAAAAATCTGACTGCTTGAACACCTGTGGTAGCTACTGCTAGTTACTGGTGCCCTTTCTAAATCTCATATTTATTGCTCTTCACATCTCCACATTTTATAGAAACTTAATCTATCACGTTAGATGTATTGTGACATTATTCTGGAGCATCAGGAAGATCACAATGAGCCTTTGGCTGGGTTTTGCCAAGACTCCTGGGGCATAGAGTCTGTGCCTCTGGGATTTTACTAAGAGGTGGATACTGAATTTTCCAATATCCCTCTGAAAATGTTAGAAAAAGGTTAGTGTGCGTCAGATAATTTAGCTGAAATAAATTTACAGCTGCAAATGACAGAGCAACAGCACTTCCCAGCAGAGCTAGATACTAATATACGTTGACTGATCAACACTATGGTGTAAGTGATAGTCCTGAGCATGGGAGAAGAAGGATTAAGCAAAATACAAGTGGTATGTATCCATCAACCTTATCACTCAGGAGAAAAAAAAACAGTGTCATTAGCTGAGTTTCCAAAATAGCCCAGTTTCCTGCTTGAAAGTCAATCCTTCAGAAACAAGTTAAGCCTTCATTTTGTTATGACATGCTGGTAAAGTCACAACGGTGCCTTTGGTCTTTTTCTATCAACATTAATGTGCTAAGTGAAAATAATTGTTCCAATGGAAAATACTTGCTTGGTTCATAATACATTACAATTATCAGTGTTTCCTCTTGTACCACAGAAAGATCTTGTTTACCAAAAAAGTGCGTAAAAGAATTTTCTTTATGCTTTTAATCACTTCATTTGAGGCAAATTAACATACAAGTTTTAGTAATTGTTTATCTTTTGCATTTTTAGACTAAGCAATGCAATTAATGGTAATCTAGTCACTCGAATATTAAATCTTCTGCATAAAATTAAAATCAATGCACATTTATTACTCCTGCTGATGCTGTATTCAATTAGCTGCTTCTGTCTTAGCTGGTCAGTTCCAGACATTTGCAGTAGCTATGTTTAGACACATTTACTATGTGCTTGTGACAAAACCACAGAGCCATAGATGCTTTAAAGCTTGAAGTAGATCCCCATAAAGATGAGGCTGCTCCTGAAGGTTTGCACTAACTGGAGGTCAAATGTGGGAATTACATAATTCTTCACAGCAATCTCATTTGTTAGGGACCAGAGATAATCTGTTTACATTTGGATACAGACCTGATATTCTCTGAAGTTAATTTAGTGTTCTTGAAAGGGTCAGGATCAAATATCTTCTTCAGCCACAGGGAAACGACAGTTCGGGTAGAAGCAGCACAGATTCCCCACCTGTTCCTCTCGAGGTGCCTCATTCCTTTTTCTGAGAGGCATCCTGATGAGGCTGAATGGGTAAATCTGCCTCTATAGCAATTTTGGCCTTGGGGCACCTACCTAGCCTTTGGGAAAGATGCCAGCTAATAATGGTTATCGTGGCAATACCATGGTGTGGCTACTTTGATGATAAGACTCAAGAATTCCTTTCACAGGGAACAGTAAGTAAACATCAGTGAAAAACTACCCCTTACTGGTGATCTTGGGACAAGCCAAACTACAGCGAAGTTCCTCACCCAAGATCTTCTAGTTCCCCAGTGGAATGTAAATCCTTAAATCCTTATTTATTTATCTGGGCAATTTGATGGCTGAATTACATAGACTTAAAGCACGCATTTTTTTCAAAGAATGTTAGTTTGAGTCTATGCCTCACATGAATCTTTACTACCTTAAATCCCCTGCTG
>JBCJKH010049784.1:0-52234 GCA_039877255.1 Loriculus beryllinus | reverse complement strand
AAAAAAAAAAAAAAAAAAAAAAAAAAAAACCCAAAAAAAAAAAAAAAAAAAAAAAAAAAACCAGCTGAGAAGGGAACGAAACCACCCGCTTTCCAACCTCCCTGCAATCCTGGGTCAGTTCTAATGCTAGCTGGATCTGGAATACTCACATGGCTGCTATATCCTCCTTCATTCTTAACTGCCAAATAACCAAGTCGTAAAAATTTTTCATTTCTACAGCACAACACACCCTCTGACAACCATTTACTTCAGGGAGCACAGTAGCCAGCCCTTTCGGAGCAGCCTTAATCCCTTCTGAGCTGCTGCAGCTGAGCAGTAGTGGACATCCCAGCCCTATGTCAGAGACCTGGGCAAGCTCCACGCTCTCCGCCCTGGCCTCCTGACATAGCTTGGCTCCAACGCAGAAGGGTAACCACCCAACTTCTCCAGCCAGGTCACCACTCTGAGTGAGGAGGACTGGGCAGAGTGGATCCCTCCTGACCCAGAGCCTATAAACAAGCTACAGTACACAGACTGCATATGGTGGGAGCATATGGAAATACATCATTGGGTCAGGGTGGGAACCTTGTAATCCTAAAAGTGTTAGCAGGACAGGAAACAACAACAAATTCTGCATCAGGACACAGAAGAGCAGACAGTGAAAGATGTCTCTCTCCCCACCCATCCTCTGCAGGGAAAGAGGCATCCACACAGGACAGCCAAAAGCCCAGTAGTCAGAGCTCGTAACACTGAAGGAACAGCAACCTGAGAATCAAGACTTCATGTTTGGCAGACGTCTCCTGTATTCCCAGGAAAAGCTTTCCCTCCAGGGTATTGGCTATTCTGAGCTCTCTTCTCTGGCTTTGTACAGAAACTGAGTGCCAGATCACAGAATTTTTTCCACACAAAAGCTTCATCCAAAGTGACAAGTTTCCATGAAAAGTTCTAATGAAAAAAATGTTCTCTTGGAAAACTCCTAGCCAGCTCTACTCTTCACATTAAATTATGGCCACGGATTTGCAGCACTTTGCTCCACACATGCTGACTGGAGCCTAGTAAAACTGCGCTCAGCTCTGGTTCCTCCTCCACCCCTTCTCTGGGGCATGTAAAGTCTTGCATCCTTTGGGTCCTATATAATCTCCTGGTCAAAAATGCAGTACCTATCTGTGTGTGTGTGTGAATCAAATTCCATTGTTTGTCAGGAGCAAAGCACTGAGGCCTGAGTCTCTGTAAATAGCGATATGTAGCTATTCTGCCTGCTGGGTTCATCTCAGATGCCCTCTGTGGATGGTGTGTCAAAGACTTTATAATCATGGAAAGTTTTCTGTTACTTGCAAAGGATCACAAGCAACTGAACACTCTTCATTTCCTCCCTGCTGTTTCAGGAGAGCAATGTCATCTCTTAAATAAGCAGAAACAGTTGAAACCAGCAATGAATCTCCCTCCAATGCAGCGCACAATATCATTGAAACTACTTCTGTGAATTCAAATATTTGAATTGTAATTCTCAGCTTCAATAGAATTTCTGCCTGCATAGAAATTAAGTGAGTTTCTCTTGGCAGCTTGCAATACCAATTTCATGAGCAGTAAAGATCTGAAGTCAGTCTAGCCCTTTAGTTTTCTAGGAAGATACTTTCCTGCTCTTCCCAAAGCTTGCAGCCTTGCCATTCACAGTCCCATTATTTCCTTCTTTCAAGGACAGTACTGAGAACTCAGCACAAAGCTATCTCCACTTACATGTCATCCATATTACAAACCCTAGATCCATGTTAAATTTGGACTGAAGTACAACACAGTTGCCATATTGGCAAGTAGGAAGTTATGAAGATCATTGATTTCTACGTGGCAACAAAGAACAGACGCTGAGGATTAAGCTGGCTAGAATTACATCATCTTTTATGCTGGCCAAGTGCAAGTACATGGGCAGTTCCCCTGGAGCAAGCCATGTGCAGTACTGTTGTTTATTCACAGCAACTTGTTTGCATGCTAAGCCTTTACCCTTATAGCTACTGGTCAGTCAAGACACAGTGTTGATCTGATTTTGACAAGAAGCAGCCAAATGAACTGTGAATATGCAATCTTTAAGCAGAGATTTAGTCCTGACCAGGTATTAAAACCAGAATTATTCATTTTGAAATGTATCTCCAAACAATCAGCAATACATGTGAAACAATAGCCTACCTAGCACAGGAATATATACAGGAGCCATACGAGTATAGCATCTAGCCAACACCACTGACTCTGCAGTTTCCTTTCTTTCAATGATCAAAGCTTGTGACACCAAAGCTTCAATCCAAATTCTCTCATCCTGCTAAATTCTGGGAAATCAGTGTCAGTAAAGAAAGTGCTACTACGATATACGCGTTAAAAATGTATATGATGATTACAAGTGCATTAAGGCACCTCCCAGCTTCTGTGCAATAGAATAAAGCCACGGAAAAAAAATATTTTCCTTTAGCCTCTTTTCCCTATATTGCAAAACATCAGCTACTCTGCCATCTTCTCCTCCCCTAGCCGATAGAGCTCTGCACTTTTACAGTGTTTGTACTTGCTCTTCTTAGAATTCAATTTCCTCTGGTGATCTGCATGCAGGCAAATATTGCCAATGGCACTAATGTATATTTGTTCTTCTTGAATTGCATAGAGAATTATTGTTGCTATGTGGCGAGCACAAAACAATCCAGAAGTCACCTGACATCTTCCATCAAACATTTAGGAGTCATCAAACTTAATTTCCCCTTTGTGCCATAAAACACCCAGAGGAAGCTTTAATAGATTGTATTATGTAACGGTTCTATAAAAATAGCAGGCCAGCACTGGAGCACTTCCTTCCTGAGGCCCAGTAACCTATGCTGAAAGGATACACACTGGTTTCCTTGGCAACCATGAGAGATGACACTAGGGGGAAAACAGCAACAAAAGGACCATTTTTTGCTTAGTAAAATAAGGTCTGGCTTCAAGCTTGTGATACAGTGAATACAGAGTGCCTGACAGAGAGAGAACCGGTTAATAATTCTGCTCAGGTCCCAGTGACCTTGCAAGGCTGTTTAAAGCTTTTCATTTCTTTTTGCTCTGCCAATTAAAAGAAAAAAAAAAAATAATACCAAAACCACAACAGAGAATTCACGTCAGCAAGGATTACAGTTTTAAAATTTTTTCCCATTAAAAAAAAAGGAATAAAATTAAAGTTGAGGCAGCACCACGTCAGAGGTTCATCTGTCCTGCTAGCATTTCCACAAGGCTTTCATTCTTCCCTCCACTTGCATAGATCACAGGATTTTCACATTTTGTTTTCAAAGACTCCTTTCTGTTTCCAAGCTTAGTGCTCCATTGTCCAACAGACAGCTGTTTTTAGGGAGTGGCTTTTGCAAGTAACCAAAATCTAAACTCCCTCCCTAAAACATTCATAATGATACAACACTATGCTGAAGGCACAACCCAGTGGGCCAGAATACTTAACAAGGTTGTCACTCTTGCCTTATTCAGTCCTTCCACAGCCCCCATGATCCCCAGGGAGCCAGGCAGAAAAGTGACAAAAATGCATTTTTTTTCAGTCCAACCATGTGGGCTGCTCGGTTCCTTGTGACATAGCCACACGAGCTTATTCTTGTCACCTTCATCTTCCTCCAGATGATTTTTAACTCTGACTTGCTGCATCAACTGCTGAGGCAATTCCCTCACCAACAAGTTGCTTTTTCCCCTTGCCTGTCAAACCTTTGGCATATTTGGGTATTATATAGTGCATAACAGCAGTGGCAGTGAGCAAACATGAATGATTCTGCAAGGAACGAAATAAAAAATAAAAAAAAAAGAGAAAAAAGTGTTTGTTTTCTCTAAAATCTAGAAAGCAGCTGCCTATGGCTCATTTGCACCCTTTCTGAAAAACTGCCTCCCTTCTAGTCATTTAGTAAAGAGAGGAAACACATTTGAACAGGATATGCAGTGGCACATAACTCTCCCATTGAGCAGCTCCACCATCTTGAAGTGATCCTGGGCTCCTCATACAATTGAGCGAAATATCAGATGCTCTGCAGAAGAGGAATCCAAGGAACAGAGAGACTGTGCGACATATCCGCAGTACCTCATTAGCCCATAGCAGCAGGAGAAATGCAATCCAAAGCTCATTCAAAGTCATTTCTACCCCTCAGCAGCACCTTTATCGCCGACATATCTTACAGGCAACAAATAAAAGCATTGGCTAGGGCCACAAAGGTGCCTCTGAAACGGTGTATCACTTTCCACTTCAGCTGTAACAAAGTCTCTCTTGTGCTTTTAAAGCAAAGCTTTTCCACACAAAACATCACAATTCTTCTTTGCACAACAGTTCACATGTGCAAGCCACTACTTTGTTTGGCATCACCCCTCACATCACGTAACTATTTTAGAGAAGAAGAATGGAAAGGTGCATTACACAGCATGTATAATGTATACATGTATACACACAGGAGCTCTAATCTGATGTAACACCTCGAAGGCAGGGTAACAGCATGCTAGATGTAACAAGAATTTCAAGTGCCTGACAGCCTTTGTTTTAAGAAATTTTCAAATCAGTAGCATGCCCAAGAAGGCATTTAGTCAAGACAAGCAATATTAAAGAGCGCTTAACAGCACAGTTTGGTTTTGTTCTAGGTTTGGTTTGGGAATTTTTTGTTGTTTCTGGCTGGGTGGAAAAGGCTGTTGGCTGGTTTGTTGGGGTGGGGGAGATGCTATGTTTTGTGTCATTTTTAAAGGGACACAGATTTCTATCACCACCCCACATCAGTCAAACACTCCTATTTTAATATGTAACATACTGCTAAAAACTATATTACAACAAATCCAAAGTAAAAGCAAATCCAAGTCCCATATAGACAGTCAGTGTCTAACTTACAGTTAACCCTATAAGGTTACAATATTTATTAAGTAAAGCCAAAGAGCGAATTAAAAAAATCCATCCATAGCTAAATCAATGAAATTTAACTCATTTCTAATTTGGTTGGGTTTTCTAATAATGAAGTCCTCTCTGGCTACCTCAAGCTTTCTATGCCTGTAGTTTTCTGATATAGTTGACACAGGCAATATTTTAAACACAATATACAGACTTCTTCTGCAAAACAACCATACTGTATTCTTTCCCAGTGGTTTCACGAGGCTACAGGAGAGATGATGTCTCAGTCAGGACCCATCCCTGTTCCAGAAACAAACACAGTCAATGATCTTTTATTTATGGTGCTACAGATTCTACCACTCTGCTTTTAACATATGCTGACATCAGACCAAATTGCTTTTCACTACATCAGTATAAAGACAGAATAACTTTCCTGTAATTATGTGGCTTAATATCAGGCTGGCAGCAAATCTGGGGCACAGACTTTCAGACAACATTTTAAAACAAGTTCCTCGCCACTTGTGATTGAAAAAAACCTGGGGAAGTTCTGAAAGAAACATTAGGCTGTTAAACCCAGGTATCCTGGTTCAGATGCCATTTCTGGCCATTAGAGTTCAACTTTTTTAAAGTATGTCTTTATTCTTCAAGAGGATATTTGGATATTCCTCTTCATTTCCCTTTGGAAGCAAAAAGGTGTTTGCTGTGGCTGTATTTCAGCAGGGGATTAAGTCACTCGTATGTGTTACCTACTTCACAGGATCACACCCATTCCTCCAGACCTGTTCATACTGGGTGAAATCCTCCCCTATGCTGAAGGCCAGCACAAGGCCAAGGCACTGCAGAATTATTTAAGGGATTAAATGGGATTTGAGGGGTGTGTAGCCACTGCAGCTGGATAAATTTTCTTCACAATGATTTAACTCTGACACACTGAACCTTTCAAATAAATACATGAGGCCTTTCTGTAGTGTCCAGTTTAGATGGAAACTGGTGAGAAACAAATACTTCCACCACCTTCAAGGAAGTTTCATGAACATTCTCTGTGCACTGGGAGCAGGTCACTGGTGCAATGCTCTGTGGCTCCCAGTCCTAAGGTTAGCTCTGACACAGGTCTCCACAGTAAGGTGGCAACACACCATAAGGCAAACTGTCACAGAAAAGTTCAACCCCACTAAATCCAACTGCTCAAGCCAACAGGGCATTCCTCAACCACATATGACACAGAGCCTCTGAACTGTGCAGCAGCAGCAAGGCAGCCTGCTCTGGAGACCAAAGCACAGAGGAGCCCAGCACCATCCCAGTGCCATAGCAGCATGTTCTCCCCAAGCTCGCTCGGTTCCACAGTTGGCAGGTATGGAGACAGATGGGATAATTGCTTACGTGTTTAACAGCTCCTGCTCCTACCTGCAAGCACTATCAGGGACCTGCCAGCCAAGCAGCTGAATTTGCTGACTATGTTGCAGGCTTAACTTAGGCAAAAAACCCTCCATCTCTCAGAAATGCTTCGCTTGCCGCTCATCAGGCAGCTACTAACAGTGCCTGCTCGTGCTCCTGAGAGGGTGCCAACGCACACATAACTTACTGCAGCCCAGTTAGTTAGTTGCTATGTTAATTAACCACCTAAGTAGGTAGTACTTTAACATGTCAGGATTTCAAAAGGTGAGATGAGCTCACTAGGCATTTCCACTTCCGAGTCACAGCAAGTGGCACAGGAATAATGAACACCTCAAAAATGTAAGCCTCAGAAGACAGCCTGTTCATTTGACATAAGATTCCAATGCTGTTTGAATTTTAAGGGCAAAAGCAAACAATAATCTGCTTCAAAGTATTTGAAGACAATAAAGGCAAATTAAGAGTGAGAGATTTAACCCTACAAAATTACCACCAGTGTATATGAGACTGCACAAATACAAGGAACATGCAGTGGTACTGAAGCAAACTGGGGGATGGGGCTGAGCAAAACAGACATTTGAAAGCATGCCAGAGCATGTTAATATTGCCGATTAGAGTATGCTGAGCTTGCAGTCACTAGTAACAGCGTACTACCCTGGATGTACACTGCTAGAAGCAGACTGTTAACATTTAACTAGGACACTGGGGCCGCAGTGTTATCTTATTGATAGATACGGAAACCTGTATGTGTTCCTTGGCTCTAGGTTGCACCTACTCAGTGAATGAGAAGAACGGGTTCAACCTATGTGATCCAGGCACTCTTGGAAAATGACACAAGCAACTTCCTGCAGCTAGTTAGGTCTGGATTGCAACAAGTAGTCTAGTACTGATCCTTGCAGAGGGAATAGGAATTAGAGACAAATATTTTGCATTCTCAAATTACTAATTTTCCCAACTACACAACACTGTAAATTTTATCATGTAACACTTCTGATGACGTCAGAGGGAATATGAGCCCCACAGGCAGCTGAAGCCTTTGGTATTTTTAAGAGAAAGTAAGCTTTGAAAATAGAATAGATTTGGATTAGATACTAGGAAGACATTCTCTATGAAGCTGGTGATGAGGCACCGGCGCAGGTTGCCCAGAGAAGCTGTGGCTGCCCCATCCCTGGCAGCGTCCAAAACCAGGTTGGACAGGGCTTGGAGCAACCTGGTCTAGTGGAAGGTGTCCCTGCTCATTGCAGGGGGTTGGAACTGGATGAGCCTTAAGGTCCCTTCCAACACAAACCTTTCCATGACTCTATGATCAGGTCCTGCAGATTTGCATCTTGGTTCTTCTACAGTAAACAGTCTCAGCTGTTTAAAGCAAGTAATATTTTCTATTTTAGAGAAGGGGGTTATGCATGAAAATAAAAGACCTACTATGTTGTCTCAGAACAAAACATTTGTCCCAACAGCCTGTCCCCTAATAGTAGTGGAGAGCAGATATCTAAGAGCAGAACTGTGTGCACACATACAATACCTCCTTGGCAGTCTCCCAGCAGCCAACCATTTGAGGACCAGAGACTTCCTATGCCAGACTTCTTTTTATCTATTTAGTCACCCTCAGTTAATTTCTCTTTCATGAGTCTGTCCAATTGACCCTTGTATCAGTAGAGCACACTACCTGGTTGCTTTAGAGTGGATAGGCAGGTATCCATGGTATGCGAGTCAGCAGTATGTTACTGCTACTGAAGGGAGGAAAATACAAACCAAGAGCTTTTGCAAGACTGCATGCTTAGCAGCTCATGATTTCACACACACACACACCCTCTCCCCCCCCCCCCCCCACGATACAGGCTACATGATGGCATCAACAAGCAACAACAGAGTTCAATAAGGTAGGCTAAATCTATACATATAGATGCTACCCAGTTCAGAGGGTCATGGCAACCGGGATCCTGAAAACAGCTCGGGATCGACGGTTTTTTTAACCAGATAGCTAAATTCAGCCTCTTAAGTATCTTAAAGCAAGAAGTTTACAGGTGCATTCCTATTTAAAGTGCTATAAAGGAGATTCTGCAAGATGCTTTGAAGAGTAACACACAGAAATTATTTTCTTAGCTCCAAATCCATGCAGAGGAAACCAGCAACTGAAACCATCAAATAACAATCTTTAATTAGTCTTTCCATTAGAAACTTGTTGTGGTGGCATATTAAATGAAGACAGAAAGAAATGAGACAGCACAGAAAAACCTCAGACACACTACCATGATTTTGAAGCCAAAATTCCTCAGATTTTCATCACAGCAAGATAGATCTCATAAGACTAAAAATAAATCCACCAGAAGCATCAAAGCAAAAGTTAATGTCTCCTAGCACTTCTGAAAGATTTACCCAGAATCCTCCTTACCTCTGTGCCAGCAGGACCTGCACTACTCAAGTCCTACTTAAGTATTGAAAGCAGCCTTTAAATGAGATTGAAGGGAAGCAAAGCAACCATGCATACCACTTGCATGGGAGAGAATTCTGGTTTAGATTGGATATAAGGAAGAAATTGTTTACTGTCAGGGTGGTGAGGCACTGGAATGGGTTGCCCAGGGAAGTCGTGAATGCTCCATCCCTGGAAGTGTTTAAGGCCAGGTTGGACGAAGCCTTGTGTGGCATGGTTTAGTGTGAGGTGTCCCTGTCTTATGGCAGGGGGGTTGGAACTTGATGATCTTAAGGTCCTTTCCAACCCTAACTGTTCTGCGATCCTATGATCTGTGCTCAGCACAAAATCCAGTCAGTACTTGCATCTGTTCAGTGAATCACCTTCTGTTACTGTGCGCAGTAGATGAACAAAGTTCCTTTCCCTCTGGAGGCTTTTCGACGGTGAAGCTGGAGTGCATATATCACCCAAAGGTAGTCCTCCTACCACGAAGAATTATAATCCCTGCTGAAAGTATCTCTGAATGGGAGCCTACAGAAGACAGAAAGATTTCTGAGGACCAATGTTTTATTCACTCTGAACTGAGCAACTGTAAATCAAAAATGGACAATCCAGGTCCAAAACCAACTAGACCATTAGAGAAAAAACAAGTCACAGACACTTAATGAGATACTCCTAACACAAGCATGCACGCACTGAGAAATAAACCCCTGGCAAATCACCTAGCATCTTCCATCTCTTGCAAAGAAAATAGGCAGAGATCTTGATTGCTGCCTGCGAGAGGACAGAGAAGATGATCAGATTTTACCCTGGCTCTGCATGAGTGCACACTTTGTTCTTGATAGGGAAATTTGTGCTGTCTCTCTGATTTATACTTTCCAGAGACTCCAGAAATGAATCCTGTCCAAGCCAGCCCAAGCACTGTGAGGATTCCTACAGCGTGTAATCCAGGAATACCATCTCCTTCCATGCCTCCAAGAGCCATGGACAAGCCTTCCGCATGCAGATCCACTGCTTAGGAATTCATGCTGTCTAAAAGTAGAAACCCTTAGCCCTGCAAGCGTACTTCACATTAGTTTCTGTCACTGGAACTGTTGAGGAGCCTGCCACTTTTAATGCACATTACTGTGAATCTCCCTTAAAATAAGAAGATAACGGAAAAATCCAAAGAAAGAATAACATTCCTCCTCCTGTTTGTCTTTTTTTCCCCCTCAGAAAGTATACAACTTGTAGCAAATACTTAGGTTTTCATAAGTGCTTCAGTAACATCTCCTATGTGCAGAAACAGTTCCTTTTTCTCCAGGAGCCCATAGTGCTGTTAAGACAGGTCACACTCACGTAATAGCTGTGTTTTGCATATAATCCTTCACTCCCATGAATACAGCTCTGCTCAAAACTACTATTCAGGAGTACTACACAGAACACATAATGCAGCTCACCCATGAGAGAACACTAGCTTTACAAACACTGAGGTCTTGGACAGTTGCACAACCAAACCTACAGTGGTCTTCTGGTGCAGTTTATGACAACATGGACTTACGGACTGAGTGTATCGCCACAGTCTTTAATGTAGCAAAGATTAAGACAAAATAGTTGGGGCATTGTAATAGGAACCATTAATCAAAATGATATTTTATTTATTTTTTAAGCTAAGCTATTCACTTCCGTTTTCAAATAATGAAGATTTTCTGAGTTTGGTTTTCAACTATTTTGCCCTCCATTTTCAACCTTGTGATCCCCTCTTTTCTGCAGAAGGAAGAACAGAAGTGAAAAATTCTGAGTGTGACTTCCTCACACTTTTTCTAAAACAAACAAAACAGAAAAGAGATTTTGCTGAGAAAAACCAAATAAACAAACAAACAAACATACAAAATAAAATCCCGTATGTCCAGCACCTAGAACTGATTCTATCTAAAATGCAAAAAAAGCTCCATGTTCCCCACTGCCCCTGAGTACAAGGTGTAGCACCACGTTCTGTGGATCCTATGCTGTTGGCTGTTACTTCCTTCTGGCAACTTCTGCAGGGAAGCTAATTCTGTTTCTGAGTCACATCTCTAGGCCTCTTTTTGCATGTTTGCTGTTACACTGCCAGCACATCAAGGCAAACATTTGGAATAAAGTCTTGGGTGCAAGCCACATTTGTTGTTGAACAAACAAAGCCAATGTTAAAAAAATACAATTAATCATGCTTCAAGGTATAAAACAACTGTCTTTTTTGGCCAAAGGAAAAGAACACCCAGCTCCTCACTGTAGCCTCTCATGTGGAGAGATACCTGGCAAGAAATACTGCTGTTGTCTGAAGCACTGATAAAGGCTGAACTCAGCTAAGGGACAAGATAAGACACTGGTCTGACCTAGCAAATCACATCCTTTGCTCATTGTGCTTCCTGTAGATGTGAAACAACTCTTCCCATTCTCTCTAAAACCAGATAAATAGGGTGATGGCTTTAGAGCCTTTCAAGTGACAAGAGCAGGAGGAAAGGCTGGCCTTTAGTAATAGGCTTTAACAAGGGTACTATCAGCTAACATAAGAACCCGTATATTAGCTTATTGAGCACATTCCTCCCACACAAAATAGCAATGATTTGCTCCTTCACATGCAACTCTAGTAAAGCTTTAATACCTCCTATATCCAGGTTCCTAATTAGAGAGAGAGAGAGAGCACAACAAAAAAAATCCAACAACAAGAAAAAACACAACCAGAAAAGCCAACACTATCCTGGAAAGGCCAAGCTACAAGACAGGATGAGGGCAAGAGGTTGGCTTTTCATCTCTAACCCTCTCATGAGTCTTATCTGATCTCAGTGTCCAGTAAGCATCTCATACCACATGACAGTTTTCAAGTACAACACTAAAAAGAGGCAAAATAATGCTGCATAGGACAGACCGTGCAATTACAGAATAACAAACAGCTGGTACAGAGCACACCAGTAGAAACAGATGCCATGGAGAGCACTGGTGTTACATCATCAGAAAAAAAAGTGGTGCTATAGAAGCATTCTGGGGCAGCGGAAATGGCATAATCAAGCTGTAATACTAAGAGAAAAAAATATTTGCACTTTTTCTTTCAGTTGCTCCCACACGCACCATCTAAGGTAAGCAGAACACCCACAAGAAGGTTGTGGTTAGGGCAAAAGTAAACCCTCAGAGAGAGAGTCCCTGAGACTGTGATGGACTCTCACATTGTAACAGTAGTTAAATATTTTGCACCTGGTTATTTACATCACACACCTTTGGACGTAAATATGACTACACTGATTTGGGACTATCTGAGAGAGAAAAGGATCAACAACTGTAGGAAGACATGTTTTTGACATGGTAAGTATTGTGAATGAACTCTAAATTCCATCAGCTTATTTGCATAGTTCTCACAGAAACAGCTGTCATCTTTATTTTGGTTCCTTTATTTTCAGCACTTGTCCGAATAAATTCTATATGCTCAAATACAGCAATACTGACGAATATTGGTGCAATATTCTGTGGCACTCTACGGCTGGATAAGGAATCCTCTCTATGATGCTTCTAACAATTCCTCTGTGTAATTCAACAGGCTTATCAAATATTTCTAGTTATTATTTTGTGGTCATAAAAGCAGAAAAGAAAATATAGAGCAAACAATTTAAAAACTACAGCTAGAATACAGACATCTGAAGTTATTCATGGGTTTTAGACAAAACACGTAAAAGAGACTGTAAAACTGCCTTGCTAGTTTGTATTGTTCCACCTTAATACCTTCACAATGAGGAAGAAAATAATTCAGCTCTAGACCAGAAGATGTGTGTGTTTAGGGACTTTGTGGAGTTTTTCCTTCTAAGGCCCAAAAAAGAATTCTCACTGTAAAGGATGCTTCATAACTTTAGAGTACCTACCGATCAGTCAAGCAGACAAATATATGATGTTTACTATGATTTATGGCAGTTTCTACCAGAATATATGGTAGCAATGGTCTCTAGGATTTCAAGACGACTGGATTTGAATCCCACCAGCGAACAGTTGGTCTTTTCCAAGTAAATCACAAAATGTACCTCCTTTCAGAGCTTGCCCGGGAGCAGGCTTGAATGAAGTCAGTGAAGAAAAAGAGTCCCACACAGTGTATTTGCCTTTTTTAAATGTCTTAAACCAATGGGGATCCCAGCAATTATTCTAGGAGATAAGTATTTTCCCCAAGCACTTTTGCTGCTTTGAACAAAAGTTGTTGTGCCCTCAAGTTTTGCTCAACTTTGGCATTCAAGTAACAAAACCCTCAGATTTATTCTCCGCTCAAACTCAAGAGATCCAAAGGAAAACAGCTAATTTCACATAGTTTTGATGCTGAATCATATGGTAAAGCTAGGCTCACACAGTACTTTTTAGGACAACGTGTTTACCCAAAACTGGATAAACAAAAATCTGTGAGGATTTCACCCGCAAGTGCATTTTTAGAATTCATTCTTGGCACAGATAGGGACAACTCCCATCAGCTTCAATGGAAAACTCACCTGTTTATGCCAGGACTAACTTTGGTCTCTAGCATCTGCAAACATAAGGCAAAGGACCTGTTTCCCCACAGCTAACTGAAGTTCTACACCTTTGTAAAGTCATTTCTTGATGAGGTACACAGCAGCAAAACAGTGGTCCCTCAGGATGTGGGCTGGTTTGCTTTCAGGGATATTCAATACGCAGCAGACACTTTGCCATATTTAAGAAATAAAGAGCACTGCTTCTGTCCATCGTAAGGACTTGTTTGGAATTATAAAGACACATGGTATTTTTAGAGGCTGAAACAAACATACTGACTCACACTCACCACTGCCAATTGAGAATAAGGCACATTTACTGATGTAACCAATGTTCCACTTCAATCTGCTTTCCCATCAAACCTCAACATTTTATTTTAGCTGCAAAAAGGTTTATTAAAACCCTGCAGCCACATGATAATTCTCTCAACTATGAAATGCAATAAAATGCTTAAAAAATAGAAAAAAAGCAGTCCCACTCCTTTTAAAAGTCACCCTAACCTGTATTCATCAGTCCACTGAGTTCCTTTCTCATGATACTGTTTCAGTGAAAAGAACAACGGCTGTTTCTCCAATTTGTTATTTTTCTACAGACCCAAAATCAGGAAATATGGGGTAATACTTCCAACTCTATCACCAAATGTAAAGTCAGACAAGTCACTAAACACTTTGTGGATTCATCTTACTGTCAGATAATATGTTTATTACAACAGCAACTTCACCCTCTTCCTCACAAACTCAGTTTTTCTATTGTTAGAGTCAGACACAGCTGACAAGCACATACCCATTTCAGCAAGCACTTGAATCTTAAATCCTAGTACTTATGCTGCGTGTGGGGTTTAAATTTTTTAGATGGAAGATTATAAACGTGTTGCATTTATCAATTGGTTGCAAAGATACCTCTTAGACATGGAGTGAGAATATCTTTGCAAGAAGTTATCTATACTGGGGTCTTCAGCCCTCTCTAAATGTTTCGTCGCTCCCAGCAAAATGCAGGCGAGTGAATGACACATTACTTTTCTCCTAGATGACAGCAAACAAAAAGCACAGGAAAAGATTTATACTATAGTGAATCATATGCATATTTTGACTGGTGGAAGCTCTGCCAGAGAATGGAAAGAAAGATTAATTTAGTTGGTTTATCCCTTCCTTGAACTTCCACTCAGACTAACAGAGTGCCTTCTCACAAAGCCTGCCCACATCCTGGCTGCCCTCCAGGGAGGCACTGGAGTGTGCAGGCTGTGTATCAGACAGCACTTTGTCCTTGCCAGGATGTGGTCTGCCTTTGTAACAAGGCCTATGCAAATGCGAGCTTGTGAGCCCTTGCGGCCGACTGTGGCAAACACCACTTGTTCCTTCACTAGACAAAAATGAAATGTAGCTACCTAAAGGCAAAACAAACAATATAAGAAAAGAAGGGAAAGCATCCAGATTTAATCAGATTAATGATAACGGCTCTTCTGAGGAAAGACTCCCTGAAGAGGAGAATTCAGGGAGCCATTAACCACATTTCTAGTTTGTGACATGCCACACAGTGAAAAACACCCATCTGTAACTTCTCTTGTAAAAGCATTTGGGAGGACTATTAGCTTTGCAGAAGGCAGATTAGGTCACAGCACAGTCCGAAATGTTTCATATTTGGTTTGTGTCCCCGGCATCCTGCTAAAAATAAAAGCAACAGAAAAAAAAAAAAATCTGTGCTAGGCTTAGAGAGAAATGTACAATTGAACCACCAAGAAGGCCACCATTCTACTAAACACTCTTTACTCATCTTGAACCCTTATTTCTGCCCCTTCAGCCTGGAACACATGACTTCAGAAAAACTCTCATAGCAAATTGCCATTGCAACATTTTTATTAAAAGACAAAAAAAAAAATGAACAACAAGGAATTCCTAGAGTTATTCCACAAACTTTCATACCTTAGTCCTTGTTAATGTATGATCTTGGGAAAAAAGATCAAAGTCATTTCTTTCTACTGCATCAGTTTTTAAGGATGCAGCACTCCATTTCTAAAAGCAGAGATTAGGGTGACAAACCTTAACTACTGATACTGCACTGGAAGAATGGGTGCTAACAGCAAGCTCTTAACTCAGCAGCAGATGTAGATTTTGTCAACTGTATTCAGATTAAGTCAGAATCAAAAATCCCATGAAAGCTGCAAGAAACAAGGAGCAAGCCAGACTAGCTTCACTATCATGAGAGAACCACCTCTGTCTATGTATGGACTCCATTGCCTTCACTAGAGAAAACAGGTTCAAGGGACTGATGGATTCAGGTATATCACATTTGGATAGTGGAACAAATTAAAGCAAAGTTGCGTCCAAGCCCATACAACTGACATGGAAATAACACACTTCTCAAGAACACTGAGCTGGTCAGCAAATCAGTGTTGGGACCAAAGTGTTAAAGACCACAGCCACTTCACTTTCTTCACGCAACTCCCACCTGGGACTAATTATGAATAAAATAGAAAGTAGAATAGTTAAATATGCTGAGCCCACAATATTTGCAGCACCCTCAAGTAAACAGACTCACATGCCATCCTGACCTCACAGTAGAAAAGGTTTGAGGCCACTTTACCTAGGCCTTTACAGTGAACTTGAAATTAGCAACGAACTTGAAATTGCCACCTCTCACACACCAAGCCATAATACAGAAACTAATACATTTTGTGCCATTCCAGAAAGAAAATGTTGCTGTGTGCAACTCCTGTTAATCCATAAACTACTCAGAGAATAGCATCAGTAAAAGCTCCCAACACCAAACAGGGGTCAGTTTGCAAACCCAGTGCCAGTGAGTTAATCAGATTTGAACATCTGGTCAGCTATTCCCTTTCTTTGGGAAAACTAAGGACTGTTTCTTCCACACATTTTTAAATGGAGATTCGCTGCCTGCTAGGCAGAGACAGACTATAAACCGCATCCAAACAACACTGACAACATCCACCAGCATCACCAGGCACTCAGCACCACACAGCCACCTCTACCTGGTTTGGGAAAGTACCTCTCTAGCCAAAAGGTCTAGGGCACAGCAAAGGGGAGACCCTCAGTACAGAAGAAGCTCAATGGCACTCCTGGTCTTCACTTACTGTTCAGCCAATGGTTTGGGATCTCTTTGTATACCAAGCACTCTTGCACTGCTGTGAGTGAACAGGCAAGTTACAGCAGAGGGTCAAGTCAGAAATGGATACAGCAAAGGCTAATGTTACTCCAGGGCACTTGGAATCAGTGCATTAGGAGACATCCAGCCAAACCTCCTTTTTCATCTCAATTATCAGCACTGGGGTTATATGATATACCACAAAAACCTTCCAAAAGAATTCATTTTAGGTTTCTAAATCTTATTTATGTACTTACAAATCACCTGTGCCCGTCCACAAAATTTTAATTTTGCGATAGCACTTTTCCATGTTACAGCAACATCTCCAGCAACTTCTTGCTTCATGTTCCATTTCACGTGTTTTTCTCTTCCCAGAGCACCACTATTTCCCCCTGCCAATTCCATTCCTCTCCTAATCTAGATGGGGTTAAATTTACGAAGTGTTTTTATCCTAATTACAAGCCTTTCAGCTAGTACCTTGGTCTTAGCCTCAGCAGGAAATGATATGCAAAATACACTTTCATGCATCTGACATTCCCCAAAACTACCGGTCATATAAATTCTGCCAATTTACTCTAATTAAAGCTAAGCAGTGTAGTGTGTGCTTAAACAGTCAATCTGTCTTGAAGTAATTATACCTGAAGGCAGGAATACATCAGAGTTTCCTTCTCTTGGAATTAAACTCAGATGGGCAAATGAGAAACAGTCGAGGGACATTTGCTAATGATTAAATCTAAATCACATCTCCTTTCAGTGTTCTTACCAAGTACAAGCTGCTGCATGGATGCTGATGGATTTGTGGAGGAAGGAGGCAGATGGTACAAGGCACTTGTCAACACTGCGCTGCCTACACAAGGCACTCTTCCGCACCCATTGGTGCAGAGCCTTACACTTTGAAGCAATGCTTTAGGGAGTCAAAATGAGACTGTTGAAGACATGTATCATACACTATGCTCACTACCACTGGTAATATTTCAGAAAATTCTTAGTGGTTTGTTTCATTTGTAAGCTAACCACTGCACCCTTTGGAAGATCTGCTTAATTCACCTTTTTATCACCTATTTCATCTATTATCAATCCTGATCACCAGCATAAAGATGACAAAAGCCCTCTTCCAAATCAGATGCTGAGTTCAGGGATCTCTCTCCCTTTGGATGCTCTCATCATAGGGACTACCAGACTTCATGGGAAGTTCTACTTTTAAAGGGGCATCTTAGACAGAAAAACACCTGAGAAATCTCACATTTTGATGTAAGCAAAGATGGAAGAAGAGCCATCAAGCAGAGGTCCTAGTGGGCAGGAGAATGTGAAAGGCCCACCTTCCATACTGCAATATCAGAGACATCTCTCGTATCTTGATGGTTCTTTAGAAAATACCAAAGATGACTCCTAGAAATGGACTAAACTGATTCATGCAGGAAAAGATGAAGAGGTTGTATTGTTCCATCCGTACCCTTCTTCCTGCTCTCACGTACTGAGCAAGGAGAACAGAACGCAAATAGAGAATAAGAGAAATCATTAACCACAAACCACATTTACACAAACATATCTTCTATGCCACTCAACAGCACACAACTTCAAATCTACACCACTCCCAACACAGTGCTCAGAGACTGTTAGTCAGAAGGATGCTTATATTGGCCCTCTGGAAGCTGAGAAACCCGTCTTTATCTTTCTGGGATCTGACAAGCCCATCCTGTCACACGGGAAGATGATTATGAATGACAATGCAATGAGTAACTTTCTAAACAGGCTAAAAAAAAAATCTGACTTGAATATTCTACTTAGATTTTCATCCTTTACTGGCTCACTAATGTGGTGCTAAGGTTCCTGAAAGAAGGACAGACTAGTAGAAGACAGTCTTCTTCATCGGGGACCAAATTTGCTGCCATTCAGGAGATAACAATATCAACCTATAAAAGCTCATGTAAATAAATCATTAAGATTAACTGAAGTCCAGATTCAGCCTTCAAGAACATAATTTGAAAGATGCAATAAATTACAAAAGGAAAATCCAAATGACCCATGCAGCTTTTATCTGTAAACTATCCATGATATGTTCATCCTCAAAACAAACAGCTTTTTGTCAAGCTTAGACTTGTACTCCTCTACAACAAGAGGCGAAACTATGTCCCCTCCCATTCTCCCATTAAACGTCTTCCCCATTTTAACACATTATTTTATTTTAGTTATAATAAAATATTTAGAGGAATACCTGTCTAAGAGTCAGTATTCTTTACTCCTCTATTACAATAAAATCCAACTATACTCATCACAACAGGCCAGTTCCTTCTATCCTTCTGAACCTGGCCTTTTCCAAAACACTAGAAACAGATCTCTTCAGGTGCACCTAAAATAATTTGCTGGTACTCATCTAGTAATACTTTGGGATTTCAAAATGCAAGTCTAGACATGGCAGAAATCATTCAATGACAGAAACCACTATTTAATTTGTGTTTTGTTAAAATACTTCTAGGAGATTAAGCTGCTAAAATACTCAGGGAAGGGAGTTAGGGGGAAGACAAGGGGGTGATTCTAAAAGTTGGTTTGGCATTACAAAATGTGCAGTATTGGGCACAGGAGAGGTGGGAAGAAACAAAATCAAACAACACAGTTGCCCATCATCAGAGTAGGCAAAGCAGCATCAGCTGCTTTTTGCAGAGGGATCTCACAACAGAGTCCTCCAAGACTGCTTTTTCCATTCCACTCTCACTGTGAAGCATTGGTTGCAGTGTGACAGTACAGTGATCAGTACAGTTTATGAAGACACTCAGCTGTGAAGTCAGCAGATGCAGTAACTTCACTTCATCTTAGCTTTCCTATCAGATCTCAGTGATTTTGGATGACTAGTGATCACAGGACCTTAGTGGTTTCAGGAATAGGTAGGTATGTGTCTGCCCTAGCAGAGAACAATTTTAGGGCACTAAACTTCTCTTCTGAAATATCTAGTCTATTTTAGCCCAGCTAAAACCAGAATAAACTAACTTTTACCATTAAACCTGATTCCAGTAACCTAATACAAGTGTAAGGTTTCTCAGCCACAGCTGTCTTGCCTTTTAAAAAATTGGAAGAAAAAAAAAAAAAAAGAAAAACCAAGTAAATATTCTCTATGGAGAGGTTTAAGATTCCCTTCCTTCCCCCCAGCAGCACTAATGTATGTATCTTCATCTTTTGGACTATTTCCAAAGTGCTTAACTTCGGAATTTACATACTATGCTTGCCACAGCAAGTGTCTCTCTAGACTAGCACTCCTCTCCTATACTGGTCTATATTCTGTCATTCCTTTTCCCCATAGCTTTCAGTAATGAGCGACAGCTTCTTTGCAGTAATTGTGGTCTTTCAGGAAAAACAAAGGAGATGATGTATCATTTGGCTGTCTACTTAATTTCAGTGTAACAATTCCATTTTTAGGTACATAGAGTCTGTAACAGAATGGGCATATCCGAGTTTAGCACACAAAGCTCTAAATAAGACTGCTACTTTACAAAACCACAGCACAGAATAGCAATTGTTTCTCACATGGTAACCACAGTGATTGAGAGATGCCTAAAGTAACTTATTTTTTAAAGGACAAACTTCAGCATGTGATGGTAAGCTCTAAAACCACCGATATAACTGGATTAAGCCGTGAGCACAGCAAACTACAGTTCCACTACTTTGGCTTAGGTCTGTTTTCACAAAGAGAGTACTCTAAAGGAAAAATCACCTTGCTCGTTCCAGCAACACTGGAGGGTGGGTCAGGGAAGAGATGCTTTCTGCAGGCGCACACCAGGATATGCTGATATTATCATGTCTTTTGTGTTGTTGTTGGGCTACTCTTTCTTTGCTCCTAATGCTACACGAATGTCTGACTGCTGTTTCCAGTCCACATAACAGATATATTACTGGAGGTTCCAGTCTGTTGTTTTTCTTCGAAGCTAAGCTTCAGTCTTGGTTAATGTTTGCCCAGAAATATGTAATTGCGGACTTCCTCCTCATAAACCGTTCCAGAGCGCAGGCTGCCATCCTTCCATGTTATTATTATCTGTGTGCCTGCAGGCTAGAGCAGGGTGTGCTCTCACATTTGAGAGGACAGATAACCCTTTCCTTGCAGGAAAAGCACTGAATGCCTATGATTGCTGCAGCTCCTAGTAAAGCAGACCACCTGAAAGTTTTGCTGGCATCATTTTCTGACCCTAGATTACAGAGTAAAAATAGTTTTAGCTCAGGTCTGTGAAGTCACAAATAGATAGAAGAGAAGCTAAGAATAAAATGGACTTTTCAAGCCACCTACTTCATAGCTACTTCACTTACTTATTTGTGCTTCTTAATTTTCTATTCTGCCTGGTTGTGCACACATTTAAAAAAATCCAAGCTGAAGGAAAAAAAAGCTCATTTTTTCCATAAATATTCTCACCCACAAAAGGACATTTAATTTTTTGTGCAAAGCTCAGATTTTCAGACAGCAGTGTAGTAATTAGGCATAAGAAGCATTTTCTGGAAAAACAATCAACTGAATACTTCTGTATTATTTTGGGCAGAGGTATTCAAGCCAATACAGTGCCAGAAATGCGTTATCAGCGATGATAGTAAAGCCCCAGGCATTAGCAGAAAGGTAGGTAGGCAATGTTCAGAGTTCACAGTGGTAAATATGCCCCAATAAGAAAAGCAAAATCATTTTGAGCTACTGAAACTGCTTAAAAAAATTCTCTCCTGGGAATTGCTCTCATCTTTCACGGATAACATGAAGAATCCGCAGCACAAGTTTTGCAACATTATGTAAAATGACCAGAAAGTTTGCAATAAAACAAACTCAAGAAGCTCAAGAAATTAAAGAGATGAAATCTCTTTAGAACTTTGTAGGTAACAGGTCTTCTAAGGTCTTGCCCAGATCACTGCTGGTGATAGCCTGGCATGCTTTCCAGCCTTGACATTCCCTCTTTGCCCTCAAACCATCCAGATCTGAGACCTGTCAAACTGTGTTAAGGCTCATACCCAATCTATTCACCTGGATTGCCTCTAAGAAGAAACAAGGGAAAAGTGGAAGTCAGTTTGAGTCTCACCCTAACGTAGATTAAGTGTATGTCTGACACATGGACCTAATCCCAGGAACTGTGGAAGACCCCCTGGGTCAAGTCATACCGGTGAAGTCTGAGAGGTTCACAGTCCTTGAACAGGCAGATCAGAGTAAATAGCATGGATCAGGAAGAATTTGCATGCTAAACAAAATAAACTTGTGTCTCTGCTCAGAGAGATCAGTGAATATCTCGAGTACAATGAACTAAAGCAGTACCTCAGGCGGAGGAGTAGCACACTGAAAAGCCGTCACTTCCTTCCAAACTAAAATTCTTTGACAAGAGCAACAGCTGGATAAAGTTTAGCCATCACTTAAACCAAAAGGTATCTATTTCTGACAACAGCTGCTTTTGAAGCATTTGATGTTTTCAATACCTTTCAAATGCCTTTTCTTCCTGACCTCCCTACAACTATGTGACAGTTTAGGGAAGGGCTAAATGAGACACAGGACAGAAAGGTAATGACAGCTTAGAGAACTCTGGACTTCTAGCTAAAGGATTATTTTTTTGGAAGGGAAAGGGGACTAAGCAAGTCTCAGGATAACAAGCCAGAATTCTATAGACATTCAGGACAGACACACTGAGATATTGCTGAAGGACTAAGAACATACTCCAAACCAATTACAATGTGCTGTGCAAGTGAAGTCACCTAGTCCAGATGAAAGCAAGAAGGTTGTTGAACTCACACATACAATAGAAATTCTGTTCTGAATCAGTAGTAACTTTGAAAGACAAACCCTGTAGCAATAAAATGTCCGCTCAGACTAACGAGTATGATGGAGTCATCCATGTGTTATTACTGCCTGCCCTAAGACACTAGAGTCCCAGGATATCACACAACCAAAATCCTTGAGGTTAACAATCTCTCATCAGTTAGTTCCTGCCACAGGGGGGAAAAAAAAAGCACAACTGCACGCATGACACACACTAAGTCAGCTGTCGTTCAAGTACTACTAAGCTAGCTTGGCTTCGTAGCTCGATCACAAATAACTTAAATAATTTTTCTATTTCCAATTAATAAATTGCAATTTTAGAGGTGCTTTTTTGTGATACAACCTAATGCAAAACTCAGTCATGTTACAAGGATCTCCTGTTAAATGATACTGAAGTGTCAGACTACCAATGCCGGATGAAGTAGATTGCACTGAGTAGTTGTTGAAGATTTACAGCTGCATCTTACTGAAAGCACGCATCACAAAACAAGTTATGGGGAAAGGTGGCTTCTAGGCAGGTTTTTTTCAGTCTACAAAACTGTAAAGGTTTTGATTCCATTTCATTAAATACATACTATCTATTTTTACACCTTCCCAGACATGGGTGAATTCACCCAACATCTGAGGAATGATCATCCTCATAAACTATCATGCTTTACTCTGAAAGTTTAGCTCATCTAATTTCATAGCTTAGTTCCTACCACTAAAAACCACTTAGATAAGAAAATATTTTTATGTCAGGAAATGTCTGCTGGAAATAATCCATGAATTTACCAATAAAATTAACAGAAAGCAATAGTAAGTTGTGCTTTTGATTCCAAACAATTCTAAGTCACTGCAGTATACACATGTGAATGTAAGCATTCACATACTCATGACCCCATATACACACAAGCTTAAATTAGATAGTACAACTTTGCTGCCTTTATTGGGCAGAACAGTAAAACTTTACAACCACTGCTCTTAGAAGAAATGTTCTAGGATATTCAATAACTACCTGAATGAGATGAAAAAATTCAACAGCAAGGAAGAATTTGGTGAGGCAGAGCTAGCTTTTATCACAAAGCTTTTTGTAACTTTTCAATAATTTGCAAATATCAAAGTACAATGCCATAAATGAAGCATTAAAGACATTGCCATTAGAATGATGAAAATCATTCTATATAGTCCTTCAATAAACACAAATACTTAGCTTATCGAAATGCTTTAAAAGGTCAATGAGAGTCTGCTTCAGTGATGAGCAGTAAAAACTAGAAGATGAGCTACAGGATCGCTGGCATACAGCAATCACAAAATTAAAAAATAACTGGAGTGAGGTAATTTTTGAGCATGAATTCCAACAAAGCCAGCTTGTTGCTAGAAGGCTGTTCAGCTACTGAAGACTTGTCCTTGAATTCCTGTTGAAACCAATCCATAAAATCATATTAAAGGATTAGGCATCAAACATTTGTGTGTTGATGTGCATAAGAAATTCATCACTCTCAGACTGCTGACCTTACATTCTTAAGAGGATATTTTGCCCCTTAATAAAATGCTCACTGTCAACAGTAATTCTTGCGCTTCGTGCAGCCGTTGACAAAGTCTGAGCAGGAAGCTTTTCTGCAGGTAAAGCTTTCAAGTGCTATGCTTATACAGGGGCTTTGTACAAAGTACGATGCAGGATTTGGTCATTCTGGTGAACAGCAAAGTACTGATCTTGATATTTATGTTACAAGTGAACTATGAAACAAACAGATCCCATGCATGTACTTTTGATTGCTTGAGGAGATTGATAGTGTACACACTAGTTTCAGGAACTGAACAGCTATCCTTGCATACCCGTACTGCTGTTACCGTATCTGTTCTTAAGGCACAGTCACACTTGTAACCACAAGTAGAACTCAAAAGCATGGTAGAAAACACTGATATTATGTCAGCAATCCTTGACTGATTAATTAATAAATTTACCCTGCATACATTTTTATAAAAATCCACTAATTCAGGTGTCTGCAACACCGATTTTACAAACCAGTGAAATCATCCCTGTGCATGATCCATGCATAACCATAACAGTGAAAGACAATGAAACTTTGGCTTGTGATGCAAAACTCCCAGCTGAACTTTTACAGCACTGGTGCCATTCTGGTATGCATTTGATTCATACCTGTTCATGTTCAAGGTGCACAGGTTAGCCCTTCTTTGCCTTTTAAAATGACATGCCCAACGTAACCCACCAGTGTGAGAAGGGAGCTCAAAGCAAAAAGCTTTAATTGAGGCTCAGGAGAAGTACTTTCTCTCTACAATTGGCTGACCAATTCCCACCAGTACAAGTTCAAGAAAGAACTATTTACTAAGCTGTCTCATAAGTGCTCTGTAGGCTGCAATTACTTTGACAGAGAAGGAACAAATAAAATTAGCTCACTGCAAACAGGACTGCACTCTGCCTTCTTTCTTTCAAATCATGCACGGTTATTGCTGCCCTGGCCGGACTGAAATCCCTGCAGATACATGTGGGCAGCAAGGTCTGCTGTGATTGGTATCTTTAGTGGGGACATGGTGTCTTAGGTATTTCACTTTCCCTAGCCTGTCTCCTTAAAAAAAAAATTATACTCTGATTTCTACTTGCTGCCATCTCCAGATATTTCTTTGCTCACAGAAACTGCATCAATTCACATTAAGGTTCTCTGCAGATATCCATCATTTTTGCATGCCATATTTTATTTTCCGTGTGCTCTTAGACTATATGCACTCAGATACAGAAGTTACATTGATTTAATTAGAACTGATATTAAGCAAGGTTGACTGAATACACACTGCTAACCAGAAAGTCTACCTCTAGTCCTCTATAGCTAATACCTAGCACGGCCTGGGTGAAAAAATCCTGTGCAGTGTTAATTAAATTAACTGCAAGAAAATGGAAACAGCAAATACAGTGTTTGTGGCTTCCCCATCTCCACAGCTTGTCCTACTATCCTTCATCTATCATCCCCAAAAGCAGCTTTTACTTTACATAGATTAGTTTACATTGGAAAGGACCCTGGAGATCGTCTAGTCCAACTCTCAGCTCCAAGCAGGTCCAGTTAGATCAGGTTGCCCAGGCACTTGTCCAGGAAATAGAAGATTCAGTTTTAAAGCACTGAAAGAACCATGAAACCTTTCAAGTGAGTCACATAGAAAGTAATTAAAGTTAGCATACAGAGCCTGAAGACAGGCATGCTAGTTCCTAGCCTCACATGAGCTGTGCACCACAGATCTGACTCCCTCCTTATACCACAGCTGCTGAAACTAAGAGCTTTATATTCCACACACAGAACTAAGAAATCAAGGTAAAGGTAACAATCACAACTCCTGCACAGCACAGGGTGGTTTCACCAACATGTCGTTATGCACATAATTTTGGGAGATGCATTTTTAAGACAACTGCTATTAACCTAGAAGTAAAGAGATGAGGTCCTAACCTGATGCAGACCAGTGCTTGCTATCTAACACTAAGTGGCAAATTGCCTCACCATTTGATTTTCTCAGGGAAATACTTTCTCAGTAAGAAAAATTTGCATCTTCTACCAAAACGCAAGAGACAAATGGATTATACCAGACAAGGCCTGGTTTATACTGAAATTTTGCTAGACGTATATTTGAGTCTTACTCAAAAACAAAGGACAGAGTGCAGGGTAACAAGTGATCGGTCACGTCTGACATGCACACTGTTTCCACAGAATTACTCATCTCTGTGAGGTCTGACACGTGTTAAAGGATTTTTCCTAATTCAGGCACAGATGCCTTGTAAATAAATGGCAACTATTCCTATGACTAAATAGCTACTTCGTAGGTATTTTGACATAAGTGCTCATGGAGTTTCCAATAATGCCATCTTCAAAACAAAAACTACGCACTTCCCCCCCCCCCCTTTCCCTTGTTTTTCAGGAAACCACATTTTCAGACTTCCTGTAGCTGACACAGCATGGTTAAGTCAGCTTGTGTTGTATCACAGCCCACAGCATACAGCAGAACTCGAGCTTCCTATGGTGATGCACCACAATGTATTAGGTGCGAAAGACTACAAAATGAAGAAGAGCTTTGATTTGTTTCAGGTTTTTTACCTTCCTGGCATGACCTACAGTTAAACAAATTGTCTGCCAAGGGAAATAAGAAAGGGATGCTTTGAGCTTAACTGTGTGGTTAGCATGTTACATCTTTCTAGGAGTTAATATACAAAGCTAAATTCAAAAGATGGATTTGGGCACCTCTCTCACTTTCTCTGGTAACACCAACTGCCTTCAAGTCCCAGCCTAGCTAGTGCTCAACCTGAAGCTCTCTAGATTTTCATCAGCAGACAAACTCAGACTTTAAATCTTGAGACAGCAATTTTCTGAGCTTCTTTTTTCTTCTGATGGCATTTTCAGGCTAGCTTTTCTTCTGCTTACTGCATTTGTAAGCCTTGCTCTAGAAAACACATTGGCTGTGATCAAAAGATAAGATCTAGCCCCAGAAAAATTTCAGAATGACTCTTGGCAGCAGGTGGGTAGAGCAGGCATCCCCGGCATAGCTAACAGCTGTATTCACACAGTTCTTGTGTCTCAAAAATGTGATGATAGGGGAAGAAAAGAATAAACAGCAGGACAAAAGAAAGGTAAAATTGAGTGAGAAAATTGTATTCCAAATGTTCACTGTAGCAAGGAGATGGTGTCCCACGCCAGACAGCTAAGTGTCCTAGGCACCAAACCAGAGGATTACTAAATCTTTTTTGCTTCCTAAAGGCTTGATAACAACAGTAAAACAGTTTCCAAAAAGCACAAACCAAGGACAATTCATACTAAGCAATAGTCTGAGGAAACAATAAGCCACTGTTCCTGAATCTGTTAGCCACCCTGAGATCTGACCTGTTCATCCCACCCTAACAGCCAAAGCCTGTCCATTAACATGTAAATGCAACTCTAAACTATTACGGTATTGTAAATAATTTTAGCAGAAACATTCAACTAACAGATTCAGCTCATTATTAGAGACAGCTTAAGATAGTGAACTAATTATTATCCCAGGGTGTTGAGGGGGGAGACAGCAAATCTAATCAAGTCCCCACAGAACTTAATCACCTGGAATTCCAATTTACAATTAAAAGCTGTGAGAATCACCTCCTGACAGCCACTGTTTACTACCATTCAAGCAATAACAATATATCATGTTATACACAGACTCCAATTATTTTCTCAATCCTCTACAGACTTACACTCATCAACACTGTTTTCTGTCTAGAAGGGGTGGCAAATGAGAGGCAATTCAGAATGCTTTCACACCTACAGTTTGATCTCCACACACTTATAAGAGTGTTATATAATAGAGGGGGTTACGACAAAGGGATTATAACCAGGCACCACAAAGACAGTTTTCGTTTATGTGCATATTCCATTTTTATTAATTATTCTACTGTAAAAGTTTGAGTGTCCAATCAGTGCTGTTTCAAGACTCAGATTCTGCCCCTGGAACAGATGTTCTCAACCTGCTCATTAACTGCTCAGGTTAGTAGCACTAGGTATCTGGGCCTTGCCTTCTAACACATCGGTAGAGTTGTTCCATTTCTTTATGTATCCTTGTATTTGCCAATAAAGCCACCCATGAAAGCTGAAGCTTTTGCTACACCCATCTACTATACAGCTTAATAGCTATTAAATGGGCTACACCCATTGCTCGGCACTTTTCACTAACGTGCACACTACAGACCAATTAATCTGCTCCTTCACTTAGGAATCCTTTGGTTCAGCACACAAAAAAAATTACATTTCTTGCAAAATCTAGAGCATAAAGGGCAAAAGCAGTGCAGGGAAATTGAGCTTTTCTTCTGTTTTTGTAGCTATCTGCTGTGCGAAGCCAGAATGCTCTAAGTGGAGCTGGAGAGAAACACTGCTGTAGCACTTCAGCTCCAGACTAGTTCAGTCCTGCTTAGTTCTACCCAGTTGCATTCATGGATTCCTACAAAATGAAAGACTCAAAACTCCTTTGTGCAGATATTCAGGCTGGACTAACACAGTGAGAGGAGAGAGAGATAAGTGCTCTGCTCTTTCCAATTCAGCCAGCCACTTTCTTTCTTACCTTGCTCCTCCCTTCACCAGGAATTTCTCCACAATTACTGCCGGGATTTATAGCAGAATTTTGTTTCAACCTTTCTAACACTGTGACTGTTAGAATGACTTAGGCAGCAAAAGTATTAAGCCCACATGCCTTAGGAGGAGACAGGATAAATTCTTACTTTGCTATACGATTTATTTGAATGGTAGCAGACCTGAAAAAATTTTAAAAGGAACGTAGGCAGACATTAGACACAAAGGCACTTCAAAAAACTAGTAGTACAACATTAAACAAGCATGGAAAAGTGCACATTTGTCTTCCTATAATGTCTCAGCCCTGTATCTGCCTGCACCCACATCTCACTGGCCTCAAGCTGATAGCTACTAGCATAACCATGGGCATTACAGTTTGCCATGCAGGATATGCTTCAGAATTCCAGAATTAGCTTGAAACACTACAGCTCCATTTCTTTCTGCACATGAAATACCAGCAGTCAAGCTGCTCTTAGCACTGAATAAAATGCATAAGGCACTTGGCTTTTGTTAACAATGCTTACTTTGGATGTGCAACACAAGCAATGGTTTGGATCTAAATTCACAGTAATCCTCAGTACAAAACTAGGCTTAAAGAAGTTACTGAAATCCAGATGCTAAAATAAAGCCTTGAGGAACAGCCCTAATTAGCTGGTGGGGTGTCAGTGCTCTATCCTTGGAATAGCTTGGCAAGGAATCGTCGGAATTTCTTCCTCCTCTTTCCCGGGGGAAGCGGATGCCGTAACAGCTCCCAAGAGGATGACACTCCCTTCCTTTTGCCTGCTCAGCTCCCTTCGGGGAATGGCCCTGGATTCACTACACAGGACAGCAAAGGGATGTAATCCTCTCTTTTCACTGGATATGGACACAATCCGAGGTCAAATTATTGACTTGTAACATTGCCACAAAAGAAACCACTTCAATTTCTACTGTGTTACAAGGCTTTTGAAAATGGCTGTTAGTGAAGTGCATGAGGCTTTTCAGCCAAGATCTGAGAGGAGTCTCAAACATACATCCCCATCTTCCAACATAAAATCACTTTTCAAGGGCAATGCATATCAGCACTTGCAGACAGAAATCCATGTATACATATAACCAAAAAGGATCATGAAAAAACCTGAAAAACTACCCAACCTATAGGTTGCAGTACTGGGGGGGAGGGTGATGGGCAGTAAGTTTTTCTTGAACAAGTTAGGAAACTTCTCCCCTCTTCCTCCTCATGCATGTCACAGACTTTTATCATCCCATGTTGCCTATTACCACCTTTTTCTTTTGTCACCCTCTGTTTCAGATACAGGAACTTGAAGTATGGTTTACTCAAAGCTTTGGCATCACAGCTGTAACCTCAGAACAGAGATGATGAACTTAAAGCATATAGCAAGGAGCACTTGTCTTGCTTTATCTGCTTCTCACATCACACAAAGCCTGACAGTACTGGTCTTCTCAAGCTAATCAGTACAACCTTTAGCTGAAGTCCACAAGCATTTGCTCATACAAGCAACCTTAAAGGGTTACATAAGGTGGGCTACACATTAGGGTCCTTTGATTACAGAGCTGCATTCATCTCTGTACTATGCATCTCAAAGCATACAGTGGAACCAGAAAAGGTTAGAGAAAAAGGCAATGTGGAAAGAAATAGGTAGAGGACAACTTCTGGATAAGAAGGAACTAAATAAATTAGGACATGCCAGCTGGCTAAGAGAGGACAGAATCAGCATCTAGAAAATAATGAATGGAATGATGTGGTAAAAAGAAGAATGACTTACTGTGTCTAATATAGGAATTATAATTGCAGCAATTTAGAAACAAATGGAAGAGCTTTTCGTATAACAATTGTAGTGTGGGATTCGGTGTTCACAGGGGTTGGCCAAGGCAAAAGAGCATGTAGGTTCAAATGGAGACCAGAGAAATGAATGACAAAAACATCCAGCAGACGCTATCAAGCCCAGCAGTCTGAATGCAATCAGACTAGGAAGCTGCTATATAGCTCTCTGTCAGAAACTGAGAAGATAAAGCAGGGGAAAGATAATTTAAAATATAACCCTCTTTCTTTTCTCAGGCCCTCTCTCACTGGCCTCTGCTCAAGCAGGATACTCCCTCTCTACAATTCACATTCAAGCAAATAGTATGGAGACCAAAGAAAGCTTCTTGAATATTATTCTAGTTTTACGTATCAACAATGAAGACACGAGGGCTACACTGAAAACTTTTCACCTGATCTAGTGAGCTCTAACAATAGTTAGGTTATAGTTTCAGTCTAGTGACTCATTACAGATATTCAATGTAACATCTTTGGTACTTCTCTTGGGCAGGAAGCTACTCGGCAACATAGATGCACAAAGATCCCTGCAATCCTCGAGGTTTATGAGGAGTTACTTCATTTGAACATGTCATACGCCTTTTGTTTACCTGCTATTTGGTCTCACAATGCAACCAAATATTCTTCAATCACTTCACACTGCTTGGAACACAGCCAGAAGCTTTGTTACCCACAGGAGATTGTGGTTTCAACAACTTTGTGCAGCCAGCATTTGGTGAATTATTCCCTGTCCTGGGTTCATTCATGCACACAATTAATTAAAAAAGAAGAAAAATCACAGACCAGGTTGCAGGCTTCTCCCTTTCACTCCATTCATATTCTTCTGGCCAAAAATCAAAAACAGGGAGGCCAACGCACTGCAGCTAGTTAAAAAAGAGGGTTGAGCATCCGGCAATGGAACACAGCTGCCTGACACATGACAAACACCCTGGTACCAGTGATGCACTACGCTCATGGGCAAATTAATCACCACTGTAGATCATCTTGTGATTATTTGCTACTCAATGCCTTCTCCCACTGACCCCCTAGAGAATTTTTGACTAAACATTGGAAAAAGGCAGTAATCATGAATAATGCAATTCCAATTACAGTATTTGAAACATTCAGTTCAAAAATATGTTCTCACTGTTTCCTTCAGCTTGCTGTTTAGGCAGCCCCATGTATGTCACCACAGTGGACACAGTGTAGTAGATATGAAGTGACTGGTACAAGTATAAAGATCAGAATTAACTCCAAATTCCTTTGCTTTCAAGGAACTGTTGAGTTTAATGATTAAAACCCCGCAAGTGCTTGGACTGTGTGAACACCTGTCTGTCCATTCTGGAAGAAAAAGTATTTGCTTGCTTATTTACTTGAAAACTCTAGCTACATATTAGTCAAAGGAATTTTATTTGGGTTTCAAAACAGAGGTGAGAAACACCAGAGCAGTCAGCAAGTGCAGCTTCAGTGCAAAATCACCACACACAGTTTCAGTACTCAGCTTGTGTTCATGTAAGTGTTCACTTTCCTGTAAAGGTGCAGTTAGAACTGCACACAACACCTTCAAATTTCCTACTGCTCTGCTTTTGTAGGTAGCTCTACCAACACCCCCTTGCCCCTGTGTATCTCCAAAATCTGCATGCTTTATACATATAAAAAAAACCCAAACAAACAGATTGGGTTTTTAAAAATTTAAGGCTGTCTTCACAACCTCAGCTCTGCCCTTACACAGCACATTCGTGTTACTTTTTGCACAAATGGAGATTATTCGGTAATAAAACCAGTGCTGCCCAAAAGCCTTTTCCCCTCTTTGACAGTCACATCCAGGCAACTTTCTACTTAAGGCTCATTTTGACGCTGAATCTGGTTTTCAAGAACACCAAGAGCTTTGTTTCAAACAGGCCAGAAGAGAGATGCATTTCCCCAACACTCTCCAACATTTGTATCCCTGCTTGGAAAATAAATAAATAAGTTTTGACATGGCAAAGAACAAGCCAGGAAAATATCAGCCCAAAAAGGCAAGTTTTGGAAAGCTGAAAACAAAGGATTACAATAGAAATGCTTATATAATTCTAATTATAGAGGGTGCTTCTTCCATAACCGCAATGGCATACACATGGCCTACAACTGCATAGGTTAGAACAGTAGCTGTTCTACTGGCTTCTCTCTGTGCTTACCTCCTTACCACAGTTAACAGGACAAAATAAAATTCATGTGCATCCCCTACCCCCAAATGAAAAGTTTAACCATAATTCTAAGGAGAGATGAGAGTGTTATCACTATGGCAGAAGGATATCCACCTAAATAACCCTCACATTCAGTAAATCAATAGGATTTTTCTGGTTGCATAAGAACAGCCGCACAGTGTTTGCATAGGGAAACAATCAATAGGAATGGCATCCAAATATGGAACTGACAACAGCAGTGAATGTGATCTACAGGAGGAGGTGGGGGAAGGAAGGGGGGTGCACAAGAGAAGGAAAGGAAAGCATGGAAGGTGCTGGAGTCAGGAAAACCCTTCCAAGTTTCAGTGCCTCAGCAACCTCCATTTGTATCTCGAGAAATGTCAGAAATCAGGAAATATTACTTCAGGTTGCATGCTTCTGTCCTGGCCTATCAAACATGCAGAGTAGTAACAGCAAATTACTGGAAACTGCACTTTGAACTCAGCCACTGGCAAGGATCCCAGTCAAACAGAAATGTAAAAGTTCCTTTCCTCCATGGGGCCTCTTGTACGGGGGTGTCCCCACAGACGTTCAATAGCTGGTTGCAACAGGTTGGAATGAGGCCCTGAGCCAGAAAAACAAGCCCTGACCAGTATTATTTCCTACTGCCTATGTTGTTTATTAAAAAGATATTTTGGCACATCACCCCCAGCTTTGTCGGGCTATATTAGAGAATCGAGGCCCATCGAGGAAAAACTGGCATCTTTTCATAAACTGTTTACTCCTCCTTTTCTTCCAGCATTCCGCCTCATATTTCCCTGTATGCATGACTATAGGTGTAGCATGAAGATACACTTACAGAAGAATCAGCAACTCTCAGGCTGGTTGCTAAGCAAAGGCTCTGTATTTCCTGCAAATAGAAAATTAATCAACTTCTAAACTGTATCGAAATTTCTAGCATAGAGAGAAGAAGCTACATCTTTCTACACGACAGACTTGTACAATGCGGCGTTAAAAAAAAATCTTACAACAAAGTGTTCAGGCACAGTAACTTAATGTTATTGACAACCCAGAGAGTGCCCAGTGAGTGCAGAAAGGCATTGTAGGTTTCCCCCTTCCGGAGGTGAAATGATCAAAAGATTGGCCTCTTTACAGTCCATTATATTTCTGTCTAAGAGAACCCAATTTACACAAGCAAATAAACTAGCTCATTATAAACCTGACTCAGATAAACTCAAAAGTCAAACAGCTGAAGAAACAAACTTCTATTTAAATCACGGCACAGGTGATCCTAGGAGGAAATGGCAAATCCCCATAGAGCCCCAACTTCCATGTTGGGCAATGGGGAGCGTGAGGAAAGGAGGCGTGGGGAGAGAGGATTTTGCAATTTTCTAAAGGCACACAGCTCACCACACGTTTAATCAGAAACAACAGAGCTCGGCTTTGCACATGAAGGGGAAAGGGGGGGAAGCAAAGAGGAAAATCAAACATTGTAGCCACAATGCAGAGAGTCAGATGTTATTGCTCATACCTCACCATGTTTGCTGGCTCTACAAATTATAATGTGTAAGCAGTTTCTTGCCTTTTTTTTTTTTTCTAAAGAGACCAAGATTTCATTTTATTCCCTTCCCTCCAGAAAACAAAACAAGACCAAAAAAAAAAACCAAAAATAAAAATAAAAATAACCCTGCTCTGCTTTTACAAGAAAAGGAATGGAAAAACTGGGAGGAGGAGGGGGGCAGGAAAAGGACCGTAGGAAGGATCCCAGCATTTGCCAGGTGCTCAATTTCACCATTTACATGTCTACATTGGTCTTTTTGCCTCCCCCTTGTAACTGACAGCAACTTCTGCCATAAGCATATCTATACACACACCTACCCATGATGATCCTGAGCTTGCATCTACTCACTCCTCCTGCGTATACCAGCCTATTAAGCAATACACAGGTCTCATTTATCCCCTACTGATTGAAGGAAAAAAACCTGACCCCATCAGAACTAATGAAAAGGAATGACTTAATTTTATTTTTTATTTTTTTTTAAAAAGCCTAAATATCTTACCAAGCATATTGAAATTACTTTTTTCCAGCTTAAATATAACCCTCCTGGTGGCCAACACTTTCTCCATTTTATAAGATTGGTGTGCATGCCATTTTCAAAAAGAAACAAACTTGTATGAGAAAATAATACACTGAACCTCACAGATGTTTCTGTAGAGGTTCCAGGACAATAAATCCTGCTTCCAACATGACCTGCGAAGGCACATAGTCAGACCTTAGCAAAATAGAGTATTTATGACAACTTCAGCCTGTCACTGTACGTCATAAGGACAGCACCATTTACACTGTACTCTAAATCTCCTTTTTTTTTCTTTTCTCCACATTCCCCAAGAGGAGTTACAATGCAGGTTATTATCAGAGAGATTTACTTCACTGCACTGTCTTCCACAGCAGATTAATAAGCACTGTTGAACATAAAATTTGCGAAAACTTTGGTGGAGGAAAGTACTTTGTTGTTTATTAACATGTAGTCTAAGCTTGGACTAAAAATAAATCAGTTTCTACTGTCTTTGAAAATTCAACACTTAGAAAAAACATAACATTTGAACTACCACAGACATGTGTGCAAAAAAAGAAAAAAATCAGATCCTTAGTTTATGACAATAATGTTATTTCCCTCACACCAGCTCAAACAAAACAAAGCTAAATATTATGCAATGCCTGTACAGGAGACACCAAAAAAATTCAGTGTTTCTTAAATAAATAAATAAATGGTTTTCACATTTACTAGTCTTCTTGAATACAAGAAACATGCCAGAGCTGGCAGTAACATGCCTCATCTTAGTCGTTAGCCTGATTCTTCTGCATACATTTGCTTCAGGTACAACAAGTAGCTACGTACGATTTGGAGCATGCTTTTGTATCTGTGTGCAATCCAAAATCCTCGATACAGTGTGTGATCATGGCAGCTGATAGGCTTTTAACTTCACCCAGTGCTGTCTCATGCCCAAAGTTTTGCTAATAATCTGCACGTTACGCACCAGAAAATTGTGTTTTAGGCTGTATTCTCAGGAAGGGTTTAAGTAGTTAATGTTAGTGTGGGGTTTGCTTGTTTTTAATCTCTACTACTAGTTTGCATTAAATTATGTGGTTTTATTGACAATAAACCTAAAAAGCAAAACCTCAACACTTAAGCTATCCCTACTGTGCTGAATTATGTCTCTCATGAATTGGATCTGGAGCTGCAGGTGAGCAAGGTAAACAAGGAGTAAACAGCAATTCAGTAAAGCATGGTTTTATTAAAAAAAGTTATAAAGTGCTACCCACCTTCTGCACTGCTCGGACTTCACGGATCACTGAACGTAATCCAAGGAGTAACATCAGATGTCAACACAAATTCCACTGGCTATCTCATTGCAACGCGCAGTAGTTGAGAAGTTACAGCTAACATATCATCAAATGGGAAAATCCACTCAAATCAAGAGTGAGACTTGTTCAAGGCAGATGAAAGAAGAAACAAATTACAATTAAAAAAAAAATCAGAAACTGTATTATTAAACATTTTTCATTATTAGTAATATCAGGGTACCCCCACTTTCATCATGAAGATTGTACTACATGCATCATGCCAAGCACATGACTGGTTTTGAGATTTCTTTTCCCCACCTCACTTTTTCCCCCTTAAAAAACCTCAAACAAACCAACCAAACAAAAACCCTCATGCTGAGATTAAAAGGATGGAGCAGAGTGGGTAAACAATATTAAATCAAATGCTGGACAGAAGTTGCTTTGTCATGATCTTGTTCTCCCCCCTGCCCAGCTCAGACGTGGGAGGACTCGTGTTAATAACACCTTAGCTTTCCCTCAGTTTTATTTATAGCACTGGTTATTCTACTGTTGCATTTTAGATGATTTACTGGGCTAGTGTTTCCGTGCCCACCAAACATTTTGTTTCCTAGCATCAAAACTAGATCTGACTCCATGGAAAACGTGCCTATTGCCTGTGCACTCTCTATTTTTTCAGTTCTGTTTAAGCACTATGTATATATCTCACTTGTCCCCTAATTTCCTGAATATGATATATATTCCCTCATTGAAGTTGCATGGCAACATAGGCCTACTCTACAGCAGCTTTGCTCTATCCTGTCAGAGGAATCATGTTACCAGGAATGTCGATGGACTTCTGAGGAGGAGTGGGTTAGGGGAGAAAGACAAACATGTTTAGTAAGATTTTTTCCAGAGAACACATGTTGCCCTGAGGTAAATACTTTAGTACGCAGCTGATTCTGTTTGCGTAGACAGTGAGAGGGGAAAAAAGAGGAATAGTTTTTTGTCTGAAAATTTCTATTACTTGAACACAATATGTAGCTGTAGAGTTGATTGAGAATCTCTCCAAAGCAGATATGGAAAAGCCATTGTAAATGCTGAAAGAAAACTGTACATAGTAACAGCATGGACCATGCCACGAGACTGTTGGCTTCCCAATTATTTCACTTTTCTTGCAAAGTCAAGAGATCTAATCGTGTTCTTAGTTGCATTGGTTAGCAGAAGGTGAGCACTATACTACCACTGAGCTTGCTAGGGCTAAGCTCAGATCTATACAGGGGAACAGAAAGGACTGATTTCCTTCTAGAAGGAAGCATTCCCTTGAACAGCAGCTAAGCAGGCTCTGTATGCTATGAAACACTCCAAGAGAAATGGAACGAGAATAGAATCAAAAGGAAAAATAACTGTGGGGTAGTGGGAGGATGTGGAGAACGAATAAAAATCACAGCTGATACCATTCCTCCCATACCCTAATACCTTGAGGAGTTCAAAGGTTTTCCATGCCTATGGCATTTGGCAATTATAATCGCACAGTAAAATACCTAAGGTTAATGAGTAACCTCTAAAGGAAGTTACTTCACATAATGACAGCAATTTCTCTGACCTAAATGTTAATAATCAGGCCCGTAAAACGGTGAGGAGGAAATAGTGGGAAATTGGCAAATGGAACTCTGTTACCTAGTAACAAGTCCTTGAGGTATGAACCAAAAAAATTCAAGCAGGCAAAACATTGCCAGCCAGGCAGAACAGCTTGACAAACAGAAAACATTTTGTAAACCCAGCAACTGTCCATAAAAAGTGGAAGCAGGTGAGGCAAGTTATTTTGCTAACAGGCAGTCTGATGTAGAATTAGCTAATGGCAAAGTGAAGGAAACAGTGTCGTGTAATCAGCAGCAAGGCAGGGCCACAAAGTTCGCGTTACTCTGTGTGAGCCATCAAGCAGCAATGCAGCATTTCCCCAGAACTGAAGCCAAACGGTAATCCTGTTCCTTACACTTACATTGCTCATATTTCATTCTCCTGCTCTTGTGCCCTTTCCCTGCCCACCAAGTGATAGACTGAGCGCCCTACCAAAGCTTCAGACATGGTACATGCAAGCTGTGCACAGTGCTGTCAGTGAACCAGGAATGCTGCTGAGTCAGCAAAACCATCTCCAGCTACCAAGTTAGAGAAACTGCTGCAGAAAGGGTTTCAACACATCTGTTACAAATGGAGCAATATGTGCTCTGATCCTAGTTGGGGTTATTATAGTTTGTGACGAGGAAGAGCATTAGGATGATTGCCACATTCAAATGCACAGAACAGGATTTCCCAAGCGTTCCTTTATAGCAACATACTGTCCAAGTTGTCTTACAAATCCACCTTCCCTCAGCCACAGTTAAGGAAACCACACATCCTCCTCATCCTCCAGCTCACAGATTCCTTTTGACAGGTACAGGAACTGCACAGGAAAAATAAATAAAAACTTTGCTCACCTCCTTTTTTGCATTTTTCTGTGATAAGCAGTTCACGTTTTATCTGGAGAGCTGGACAAACCAGCTCTTTGCAGAACGTGAGTAAATCCATGTAAGCCACATCTGAAAACCATTTACTACAGCAGTCTTACCCTCCCAAACCCAGCCTTTTCCCTGTTCTTTGCAGATATGCCCAAAAAACCTGTCCAAAACCATGCAAGGTCTTGCATTTGTATATTCACTTTTGACTCTTGATCATTATCACTGGTTCAAGCATCATGAACAAACAGAATAGTGATGCCGCATTCAACCCTACCTCATAACATATGGAATATTTACTTCCATAAGTAGTAAATATTAACTGTACTTACTGAAAAGAAAACATGTATCTATGCAATAGTCTCATTTTCAGCCCCTAAGTCCAACAGCAATGTTTTTTCCTAATATTTCCTGGGAAAGAAAGTCTGGAGTTCCTGACCAAGGTGATACACGTTTATGTAAAAAATACTGTCAGTGAGAATTTCTGGAAAAAGCTGTGTGATAACTTTAATATTGCCAAAGTCTCTGCACAGAAGCAAATGCCAGACACTTTGTTTTATGAGGAAAAAAATTATATATATATATATCTGTCTGAATTTGTTCATTGATTTAAAACTAATGAGTACAGCCAGTTTGTTTGTTGCTTTAGTAAAATCTAATCAAAACTGGCCTCAACCACATTATCTTGGCAAAATAGACTCCTGTTCCTGATTTTCACCTCATCTTAGAAACAAACAAGGAAATTTGATTTTAAGATGTGATGTTAATGCAAAAGTAAATTTCATTTCTAAAATTCACAAAGGCCAGGAAATTTGCAGGTAACCTTAGCTCTAATTTGTGAGCAAAACCAACATTTTCTTTTCACAGTTCTAGACAAGGTAAGACACTGTTCTGTGCTCTTATCTTACTCAAGCTAATCCTTGCAGGAGATGACTCTGGGAAAAGAAGCCACAGCGAAGCCAAGACATCAGCTGGGAAACTGGGGAAAGATGGGGTCATTCTTGCTTGGTCTCACCATATGCCACAGCATCCCCTGGCTCCCTTTGATTTCACTTTTTTCAGCAGAATTCCTTGCAAAAGGGTTTGTTTCCTTTGATGATAGATCATTCCCTATAGCTTAAATTTACTGTTAAGGCAGAGCTAAGTACTTAAATAATCCTGGTACTGAAAACTTGGAGTCAATCTGAATTTTAAGTCCCTCTAAGAACATTCCTCAAGAGGAAGTAGTTGGTTTGCTTTCAAGTGCTACGCTTACTACACAGGCCCTTAGTCAACTTGGTCTAATTTCACTAGATTGAAATACTTTAAATCAGCTATGTCTCCTCTTCATCATATCATATAATCAGAATACATACAATCAGAATAATATATATAATCAGAAGAGAGCTAGATAGAAGTGACCAAAGAAAACCATTTTCATCAAAAATCACATAAAGACATTGAACTATCAGATCTTGTTGTAGACATACAAAGAAAAGATCAAATGTAGCAGAACTCTAGGCTCTAAGTAGTTTCCACTGTCAGAAAGAGTATACATTAGCTCATTTAACACAAAAGCATATCCCCACACAAAACCACAGGCACGGCTACTTGAGTTTCCAAAAAAAAAGTGGGCCAAGTCTCATGGTAGTACAGCAATGTTGCTTCTACCACTTGAGCATGTTCACTTTATTTTAACCTATGACAACAAGCCTTATCACATATATGAGCAGGATGCTATTTGGTGAAAATCCACTAGTGACCAAAAGCACACAGGTAAAACATCAGCTGTAAAACCAGAGAACGACAGATACAGAAATAATTACAGATCTGGCATTTTTCATTTTTCAGATACCTGGCTCCCAGCACAGACAATCTACTTTCCAGGAACAGTCAAGTGGCCCACCATCAGTGGCACTGTGGTACCCAAACCCAGCTGCAGTCAGGGCCACAAAGTGTCTTCTAACTTGTTCTGACAGAAGACAATATTTATCACTGCACATTTTGGACATCTGCCTTCAAGGAAGGCAAGGGAATAGGCAAGAATAAGCTGAACCTCACGTGGCCCATGAGCAAGCAGCGTGCTTCGTGTGCCAGGGCTACACTGATGCGTCTGGCAGCAGGGCTAGACTGGCACACGGGCAACTGGGCAGTTGGAGTCTGCGCCCACAAAAGGCGGGAGCTACTTAAGCCGATGCCACTGGGTCATCCTAGGACACAGCCACATACACAGCTTTGTTCCTCTCCATAATGGCCAGAGCAACACAACTCCTGCAGAGCTGCTGGCAAAGCCACCTGCAAGCCATTCCTTGAACGCGGGCTCCGAGGTGCACGGTTTGTAGCCTGAGGCATCTGGCAAGTTCTCAGCTTTGGCAAGCTGCTTGCAAGGTCAGGAAAGCTGGCTGCCCCTCACCTAGAGTTTCACACAGGGCAGCCTGAAGTAGCTGGGGGGCCCTGGCTGCAGATAGTCTCAGAAAAGAAAAATGAGATCACTGAATTTTACTTTTTTTTTTCCTCAATAACCAAAGGCTGCTGCTAAAAACCTTTCCTTCTTCTAGAATGTGCCCTTAGAAGACTTCATCCCAGAGGCTTACAATAAAGACGTCTCAAGCAAACTAGACACTGGACTCATCATCTGCACCTCAGCCTGATGGTTCCTTTGCGTATGCTGCTTTTACAGTAGAATGCTTATCAACAACCAATCTCAAGTGGCTCATTTTACACTTGTGTTACGGAGATCAGAAGGAAGGCTCACGACTTATATCCCATAGCTAAAACTGCAGGAGCTTAAAGACAAGTTATCTGACAAAATGAAAGTTAAATATATACAGGTGCCTTGTGGTTGCTACTTGCTGATCTGGCAACAGTTGTTAGTTATTTCATCAGAAGGCCCATCTGCAGGGATCTGAGAGTCAAAAGCTTTGATTGTCTGCCCTTTATGTTGTCTGGCTCCTCTTCACTCATTCTCCAGAGCCAGTGAAGGCTTGGAGTAGTAACAGAAACCTATCCAAGCCATGCTGCTCTGCAGATGTTTAAAAGATCATCAAAAGCACAAACTGTGAAGAAGCTCACACAATACATGGCAAACATTTTGATTAACTGCCCCAACTGGAAGTCATAGACCCCAGGCTCTCCTAGCACGTGTTTTGGCTTTTAAGAAAGGAAGTTTGTGATGGGGTTTTCTGCAAGTGTCTGTCATTCTGAGATGGTTTAGAGCTAAGCTCAGCCCATTGCTATGCAATGGGATAAGGCTGCACTGCAGAGGAACCATGGGAATCAGATCCTCTTTCAGGGAGGCAGTATTGAGGACCCCAGGGTGCTGCATCTGGCACTGGGCTCAAGTCAGCTTCTGGGGAGCAGTTCCACAACTTCAAAGGAATTCCTCCTCCTTGTTTTAGTCTGTCCAGTGGCCTGGATACAAGGTCAGGCAGAGAGCTCTGTGTTTGGCCCTTTAGGGGTTATAAGCAGAAATAACCATGGGGAACAAGCAGAGCATGAGGCAGCACATGAGACTTTTTTCACAGGATGCTAGGGGTTGAAGCTTTAAGTCAAGTAACATGATGGTTACTTCTTCTGAACCTGAAAATCCAGGACAATACCTGCTATAAAGGATTTTGTGCCAAAAGGGAGAAGCCAGCATCACATCCATAAAATACCTTCACAAATCCAACACTGAAACTGCCATGCAGGAAATGGCATGCGCCAGCATAAGAATCACATCTATGCGTGCAAGTTAGACGCTAGCTGCTGAACTTGTCTCTCTCAGATTTCCTGTACTGAACAATGTAGGACAGCCCCAGAGACACACTAAGCATTGCAACGGGTGTTGGCATAAACTGACAGAAACCAGAAGAAATTCAAATTCAAGGCTGAAGTGCTTTCTTTAGCTCATCCCATTGTACTTAGTTATTTCAGCACATAATTGCTAACATCCTTCACTGATCTGAAACTCCTGTGGATACAATAAGAGCAGCCACGGATGGATGCTAGCCTTCACTCTGAGTTTACATGCCTTTGTTAGAGACCCTAAGCTCAAAATGCATAGAGCTTTCAAAGTGTCAATGACCTAAATGTGTTTCTGAAAGCCCCAGATATGTTTGGCGGTCCTTCCACATGATGCATACAGCCCATTTCCTGCAACCACACTAAAGGCCTTAAGCTCTTCTGAAGACAACAGTATCTCTTCCTAGCCTTCTTTATTTGTCCTTTTTTCCACTTACAGTCATAAAACCATTTCTTTTTCCTCCTAAGCTCCACATTACCTATGATTAACTGCCACAGGGCATCCCCATCTGAAGATGTTGGTGCCATCGCTTGGAGATAAATATTCAGTGGAGCATAAAAGTTTTATTATTATGAGAGTAGGGACAGATGCACAGGTGATTTTTTTTTCATTCCCAAGGTAAAAAGGAACAAGTAACATTACCTTAACACACAAGAGTATAATGTAAAATTGCAGTTACACAAGAAAGAGGAACAAACTGGGAGATGCATATGAAATCTATATATATTGAGATACATATTTTAGATCTAGAGATGAATACTTTCTGTAAGAGTAAAGATTAAATAATAACGTATATTTCTCACATCCTTTAAAAAAATAGAAGCATCACTTTTTAATTTCAGTAGCCCAATTTTAAAATGCTAACACAGTGCAAGTTATTTGAACTCATGTACAGAATGCACTCCAAGAAAGCCTTTACACTTAATTTCTAATAGTTCAGTAGAAGTATGCATGTTTAGAAACATATGGGCCCAACCCATAGAAGCATATCACCCTCAAGGTAAGAAAAATATTTTAAGATTTTCCCATTGCTCAGAAAACAGCGGTGAAAACACAAAAAATGGCAGACTGGGGTTTGTTTGAGAGAGCAATAGGATATAGAAGAGAAAGGGAAAAAAAACATGTGGAAACAACAGGTCCTCCTTCCAGTATGCAGCTTCAACATGCTTTGTTGAGGTTAAAGTCTTTAATGCATGAATATATACAAGTCTCTAGCAAATCTACAGCGCAGATACGGTAAAGCTAAAACAGACCATCAGATTTTCACAGACATTGCGAGATCCTCATTTTAAATACCTGCTCAGCCCTTCCCTCTCCTAGAATCAGGCTTGGATATTCTAAAAACGGCCCTCCAACTCTAGATTTGTCTAAAATGTGACTGTCCCTACAGCGAGCAAAAATGCTGGACAACCACAGGTTTATTGCGGAACTAGTTACTGTGATTTTACAGTGACTTCTTAGTATCCACCTCAGCATCCCTTTGGTTTTCATGCATTGTTGACCAGGACACAAGATTCCCCTGCTAAACACCGCTTCACTAAAAATCCTATTTTCACACATCAACGCTTTCTGGCAGAGGGACACGGCTCAAGCCCAGGCTGCCTCACGGCTAAGTGCACTCAACAGAGTTGGGAAAATGGGTCACTTACTGACAGTTGACTGACCTCATTTCAGGCTGAATTGCAGGATGTGTCCCAGCATTTGGGGAATCACATGGCTTATTTGCTGTCAGCGAGGTGAGGGTTATCAGGATGGCTGGGAGCGGAAACAACCCAAACCTGCAGCAAGGCAATACTGAGTACAGGTAACACTCCAGCAGCCCCAGTCTACCCCCACTTCTCCTTACAAGGCTATCACAAGGCAGGTGATAAAACCTCCTTAATTCACCACAAAAAAATGTCAACCAAGCCCTCAGTCACATCACCCAGCTGGAAACACACAGGCTAGATGCTGGGTGCCATCCTTCCCATGGGGCCAGCCAGAGACTCCCCACATCACCGCAGTCCCCTCTCCTTCAGCCACCTCCATGGACTCCACCACCTTTGCGACACGACAGACAAAGCTGCAACCAAGGACACAGGGCTTTTCATGGCAGCATTAAATTGGCTCCTGGTCCACTCCCAGGGGAAGAGACCACTGATAAAAGTCCATTTCCATATATTTAAAAAAGGTTCAGCACCCTCTAGCCCCAACTGGGCTCCACGGCAACCATCACCCTGCAGCCACACAGCCCAGCACACAGAGGGGAAATGGAGGAGGAAAAGGGGTTTCTACTATAACATTTCCTACGTCTGGTTTATTCATTCAGCACCACTGTGCATGCTGTTGTGCCCAGCTGGCTCTGTGCTGATCTTTTCCAGATGTATTCCAGCTATATGCCCCATTCCCGGCAGCATTTGAGGCCAGCTGGACAAGGCTTTGAGCAACCTGGTCTAGTGGAAGGTATTCCTGCACATGGCAGGGGGTTGCAACTAGGTGAGCTTTAAGGTTCCCTCCAACCCAACACATTCTATGATTCTACGATGTGGCATGCACAGGCACCTGTGCAACAGTAAGATCCAGTTTTAAAGCACATTTCAAATCTTGAATCATACGTAAATTTAAAAACACAAGGTCTACAGGCTGTCTCCTGAGTACCAGTAGCCACTAGGTTCCAGCTGGAGGGAAAAGAAAAGAATGAAAATTAAAGAGAAATTTAATGTCCTCTGGCCTTGCCTTCCCTCTCGCTATGAGAAGCCCTCCCCAGGTGAGTTGATGTTATGCCCTTCAAAAATGAAAAACGCACAAAGGGTCACCAAAACACAACCAACTGACTCATTTCTATTATGTCAATAGCCAGTACCTTTAATATCACCATTATTTTCTACAACAGGGACAAAGTCATATCTCCAAGAGGCAGATGGGTGCTTTGGCACATATAAACACTGCCATAGCGCCATTCCAGCCACACAGGGTATCAGCCACATAGAAATGTTCTTCTCTATTGATCTCAGTGGGCTTAAAATTACATCAGACCATTAAATTTCACACAGATAAATTCTTGTACCCACCATGGCACTCTATGTAGCATTATACTTTATTGCTACAGAAAGAAGTTTTAACATGAAAGCAAACAACCCTTAAAAAAGCGAAAACCAACTCACATATGCAGAGATCCTTGCTTAATGGTGCACAACCAATGCAACACACATCCACACCACGATGTCAGTCTGATATATTGGTTTATATGCCTATCATTTTGATCTGATCAGCATACCAGGAGCTGTTTTATGGAAGGCATTGCTGACTTTCACCATCCTTCCCTCTTATCCCTTCTCCACCCCCCTACAAAGAGTCAGCTTCACACAAAACTCATTTTTTCAGGTCATTCTGATGACGATGCTGTTTTGTCAGCTTCATGCATTTTCTGTCTGCAAAATCTGTGGAAGCCCTGCCTAAAAAAGTGATATATGGCCAGAAAGAGACCCTCACCCTCAAACCTAATTAGAAGCCTTCACTGTTCAGTAGGGTTTTAAGAAGACATAAGCCCAAGGCAGCTGGATGGGAATATGAACCATACCATGCTCAAACAGCTTTCTCATATTCATTCAGTGGCCAAGATCCATCTGTTTATCATCAGCTGCAATACAGCCTGAGACAAAGTGCATTGTTAATAGGGTGTTTGAGAGAAAAGTCACAAGGAAGTGCCTTAAACTAAGTGATTTCTGAAAGTAATGGCTGCAGAGCATATACCACACAGTAGCACTGCTCTAATAGATAGCTTTCTTCAGTCATTGCCGTTAACTGTGTGTTTTTACTGACAAGATTCAAAAACAAAACAGAAGGGGTGACAAATCACCTTCTCTAGTTAAGGGATACTACTTCTAACGCAGTATTTTAAAAGTTGTAAAAAGTGATGCAAAAAGATGGCTGCAAAATAATAGTGATATTTAAGAACAGAGAAAGCAGAAAAAAGAATAGAAAGGATAAAGAAGGTTTACCTAATTCAATTCAAAATGCCATCTTTCTTCTAGAGAAGTACAGAGATTTTGCCTCCATACAAATATTTCAAACCTCTTTTTCACTTTCCCATTTAGGAAGGTGATAGAAAATGAAATAAGTATTTATGTAACTAAAAGAACATAGATGCATTCACACAGTACATCAAAATAAGTAGGCAAAACCTCATAAAAATATATCCAGGCCCACACATGCTCAAGGGTTTGAAAACCTTGAATTCCAATTTTGATTCCCTTTGTTGCAAGTAAAATAGGGTTTGCCATTCATTGTCAGAACAATGGTTCCTTTTGTCCATAGGTTTGTCCCTAACAGTAACTCAGGACAATGCTTCAGAATACAGTGAATGTTCTTCAAGTAGCAGTTTTGCAGTACTTTGCACCTGTGATTAGATATACTAATTCCAAAGCATTAATTAGCCTGAAGAGCCTTCATCACCCTTACTTGAGTTCCTCTGTCTCTAAAATACCTAGTTGCATATTACCATATGTGACTGAATATTGCAAATATGACCAACAGCTCCAGAGTCTCTGCTGCTGAAAAGGCAAGTCAGAAAGTCAAGGGACTCCTCATTTCTTTTTAAATCAACAACAATGTAAGAGGGTGTCAGAGCTCTTCCTACAGTCACCCACCCGCATATAGCTACTGGACTGGATCAATGAAGTATGGTGGGTGCACAGTGTCACTTGGGAGATGGGATGAAGAGCTGGACACCAGAGAAGCAGAAGCATAGTAACTGGGGGAGACTATGAAGCACACAAAATGCAATGGAAATAACAGGAGGCTTTTGGTCAGCTCTCCCTGAAGCCTCTGTAACTTAATAATAGAGACATTTTGCAAGCAACACACCCCTTAGTTAAAGGGTGATTTTTTTTCCTGTTGCTCCTGTTCCAGCTTTCATAAATTTAACAACATTCTACACTATCAAAGCCTTCATTCATCATCTTGATTTCTTGTCCCTCCTATTGTAAATGCTATTCTACTACCTTTAGCTAACTCATGTACCGTTGCCATTTCTAGCAGGCTCACGGAATGCCATCTGGAGGCAAAGACACTCCAACAAGTCAGGCAAAGTATTTCATCTGGTATCAGAATTTTTGTATGCATGCTTATTCTATAAAATTTGTACATTTATTTCATAAAAACATTAAGCAGTTTCCTTTTCTACACATGCATGCAAGTGAAGGATGGCTTTGTCTGCTAATAGAAGTTTAAGCATCTGAATTTGGAGTCAGGCTAGAAATAAAATCTCAGATTGGATCCATTTCAACAGGACCTAAACCCAGAAGAATTGCAGTAGTCTTGTCATGCAGCAATGACTTATGCAACACACACGTTTGCCATGTAGTTATTTCTTAGGATGACATCTTAGTTTGCTCTATGGACCTGCTCTGAGTGCAGGGGCGATCTACTCAGCAGCTTCAAGCTGCCATTACTGGAACAGATGATCCCAGCAAGCAAATCATTTTATTTCATAAATTCATGAAGTACAGAGTCTGTACAAGAGGCCATTTAATCGCAGATCCCTCCCTGCTCATCCCAGCAGCTTGTGCTTAGTTTAAGCAGTTCTTTCAAGCAGGCCTGCAGCCCTGACCCGAATAAATCAAGAGCTGGGAAATTTATCACTGTTCTTGGTAGTTTATTACAATGGTTATTAAACCTCACTGTTAAGGATGCATGCCTAACTCTCTGATTTCAAGTTCAGTCTTGTGCTTACCTTGCTAAATTACAGAGCCCTTTAGTACACATTTCCTCTCCACAAAGGCACTTAAGCACTGTAATCAAGTTGCTCCTCAACGTTTTTTATGATAAGCTAAATAGACTGAATTCTTCATCTCTTTCTGTGAAGAACTCAAGCCTTTATCTAGCTCCCAAGCTCTCTATACTCTTTAGGCTTTTAACATCTAAAAAGCACAAGCAGGCAGAGGCTGTACTTCAGTGCACATAACCACACAGTTTACGTCTAACTAGGGGAACAACTGTGTGCTGCAGCATGCCCATGGATCGAGATCTCCACAGCCTGTCCTATGCTGTCCACGGTGTAGATGCTGCCTTCTGGCCAGCGCAACCAAGTTTCTCATCTGCACAAACCAAAGGACAAGTGAAGGGATGCTGGAGGACATGAGTAAAGAAAGCAGATGCCTAGATACCAGTTCAGCATGAGCTGAGGTCATGGTGACACAGGCACCTGAACCCAGCACCTCAGCAGCTCTGCCAGGCTCCTGCTTTCACTGCAGCCTTTGAACAGGGGCACACGTGGAGATCACGGAATCACCTCTTCCCTACTATGGCAGAAGCTCTTGCACTGCCTTGGGAAACATGAATGACTTGCCAGCCCTCTGCTTTCTCTCAGCTGAAGGGCTCTAGCTTAAGTAGCTATTTAAAAATGAGTATGAAATACCCGTTCATTCATGACACAAGGCTAGCTGCTGACTGACCATAGTTACTAAAGGCAGATGACCTCTTTTTAGAGGAAAAGGTAGAGAAGAGGCTTAAGATCTCTCCATGATTAGGCCCTGCTTATTACAGTCAGAGTCACCATTAAAACTGTGATGTGAAAGAACGGAAAAAAGGCACTTCACTCCAACTGACATGTGCAGGCATGAATCTGGGCCCACACATATCAATCCCTTAGGTTTGTATGTCTTGTTTTCTAATGATCAAAGAACTGTGTTTACACCCCCTGTAGTAGTACAATACCGTACAGATGTGGCATTGCCAAGAATGGGGTTTGAGCTCTCTTGCGATGAGTTTTGTCACAGACAGGAAGAAAATAGAGCAAAATAGACAGAGCAGCCTTCTGCTTCAGCAAAACGACATTGTGAGGAGTGCTAATGCTCTGCCTGATCTTGCAGCAGGCTTTACTCATGGGAGCAGGCTCATCAGCTTAGCCTGGGTGTGTCACAGGAGGAAACAGAAGGGAAAGACGCCAGGCCCCTGTTAGTAACTGCAGGCATCCTTCTGTGCTCAGGACGGGTGTGGTGGAAGAGGAGGAGGGAAGAAGTCACCTTTAACAGGGTTTGGGCAAGAAAAATTTTGCCTCCATTTTAACTTGGGCTGCATGTTCTGGCCCAAAATCCAAAGCAACGTTTCCAGCTACCCAGAAACAAATCCCAGCTGCAGAACAGGGGAAAAAAAACCCCACAAAAAAAAAAAAAAAGAGAAAAAACACACATACACACACATATATAGATACATAAAATTCCCCTCTTCATTTTGTGGAAAGCATTTAATTGGGGTGTATTTTTAAGTAGACCACCCATTACATCCCATTGCCATAGTTTTGACACATTTCCCTTCAACTTCCACTTGAACTGACACAGAAACCACTATTAAATGGCAATGTACTTCGGATTAAAGGAAATAACCTCTGATTTACTTCGTACTGCAGATGACTTTGGGAGGAAAAGCACACTCTGACAGCTGTTTCCATTTCATTGTGCTTTTTTGTTTTTTGAAAAAGAGAAGACCATTTGTTTTCAATTTGTCTATAAATAATAGAGGAAAACACAGCTGAGGGGCCCAGTGTGATTTTTATAGAAAGTACATTTTTAGAAATCTGATAAGCTTATAACCACATATGTTTGAAATCACAGTAATATAAAGTACAGAATCTTAAAAAACCCTACATGTCAAGCAATCTAGTATTTATTTTATCTAGCACTTAGCAGCATTTGTCAAATATCATGCATTCAGAATAGCTTTGCAACTAGATTCTGAATGCATGAAGAAATATCTTGCAGATCTTCAACAAGGTACTGACCCAAAGATACTCCAACCCAGAAGACACTTAACACTTAAGTAGCTCCCATATAAGGCAAAAGGCTTGCTTGCATGGACAGAACTCAGGCACGATGATGTGCCAGGACAGGCAGCTATTGCATGCTAGCCTGAGAAACAGAGACAGAATCTGCAGTGCTAATCTGGTATCTGCCACCAACCATCTGCTGTGACTTCAAGGACTGTTTCGCAGTTGCTCTGTCTGGAAAATGGAATTAACACATTAGAATATGACCTTTCTGAGATCAAAATGGTTGGGTTTTCCCCTAGACTGAGAGTGACCTCACAAGCAGCATGACAGATAATTAGCTTGTGTTTATCACAATGAGATGTTTATCATGAAAGTAATGAAACACATCAATTCAGCTCACATTGCTTTGGTACAGATCAGAAATAGCAGATTATCAATGACAGCAATAGAAGCTAATACTGAAGCAAATCTATTTTCAGATGCAGGAGGAAGCCTCAAGAAGCCTTGATGATAGCTAGAGCACAAAAGAAACCCCTCAATTAGTCCCCTCATTTCCTCAGAAAAGCTGTATTAAAAAAAATGGGGAGAGTTATGTCACTACTGTACCACAGGAAGATTCCTTAACCTGTAGTATTTTACCAGATCATTTAGGAGGATTTCTGATCTACAGTGTGATTCATAGTACAGCAAAGTAATGAAACTGGAGCAAAAGTGGGAGGGGACACAGATACATAGCTCAAATATAACAGAACTCTAGAATAGTGATTTTTCTCTTTCCAGTCCCAGTACTATAGCGTTTATGATCCTAACTTGTCCTCTATTTTCCTTACATATAATCACTGTGTCACACTCATTCCATTTAACTGATACGTTGTTAAGTTTTTATTCATAATGCAGTGTTTAGGAATATCAGTAAAGTTAAAAATTCAAGTCAGATCAGAAGCTGAAAGCATTGGAGGTAGTGTTCTTGAAGAAAGGCTGTTTCCAGCTTGCATCACAGCATGTGAAAGCTACAGAAAGCCATTACTAAACAGAAAGGTTTTATTACAGAGACCAGCTGCTACCTTGTAAGGTTTCCGCAGAATAAGAAATTCAGCATGCTTGTATCAGCACAGTGCCTGGAAAACATAGAGCATGCAGCCTGGAGGGGCTCCTAAATCTTCATGGGAGAGACTGCACTTCCTATATAAGGAAGCAGGCTTTGTGTTAAAGTTAGGCTCAGATTTGAGGACATAAGAATATTTCCCTTCAGACTAATTGGCTGGAGCCATTCGTCCAACATGTGGAACACTCCTAAGAACGCATAGAAATGACCAAGCATCAAAAAGACAAGTTAACCAAGGGGCTCAAAGCAGTCTTAACAATCATCTCTGTCCTTTCATCAGTGTCAGATTCCTCCCATAGGAGCAATGTGGGGTACAGAATAGCCCAGGGGTATTTATTAGGGAGTCTAAGGGGAAGAAATAGGATAACAGCCACTGCTACCACTGGCTACATAGGGTAACCCTGCTTACATGCCTTCGAGAATTGCTTCCTCTTCCATTTCTGACATAGCAACACAAAGCCATAGGAAGGCCTGACAAACTAACAAGGTGACATACAAAGATATCCATTTTAAACAAAAAGCATTTCCTTAAGGTTAATGAGCTTACAGCTGCCCAGTACATAGAATTAAGGTGACTGCTGGTTGACTACTTGACAATGCAGATTGCAGATGATGTCTCAGCTATACTTTCAGGGAGGCAGAAGGGGAACTGCTGTCCACAGTCTTCTCAGACTTTCCTCCAGGTGCTCTGCTGGCAGTAGTCTCTACTGTTCCCCAGAGGCAAGCAATGTTCTTTACTGTAAGGCTGTTAGTAGACAACAACTAGTCATTTCAAGAATATGCTCTGTTTTCAAACAAATACATGGAACAGGCTGCTTGATGAAACATAACCAGGTTTTTGGGGTTTTTCTTGGGTTTCTTTTTTTTTTTTTTGGTTAAAAAGGAAACAGCACTGCTCTCAGTGGACTTAATCTTGATCGCAGTTGCTTTGACATCAGTCGGAAGTAACTTCACTAAAACCCAAGGGGAGTATTTCAGCAAAGTGCAATAGCGCAGGTGGCTGCCTAAATTTCTCAGCTGCAGCCCCCAGTGATTTGGAAGCACTGAATTAAAACCACCCCACATAATCTCCATGTTCACAATATATTGATTCACGTTGCCCACATACACACCCTAGGAGGACATGACAGATTTGTTCCCATCATCTTCTACCACTCCTTAAGGAAAATATGTAACCAGCATCCCACCTGTCACATACTGAGTCACATCCAAGTTAAATACATTTCTTATTTGTACTTTTTTCTATTCAACAGATAAACAGGTTTCATTTGTCAGTACAGCTCACTTCCTCAGGAAAAGAGCTGAAGGTTATGCACTAACAGAATGCTAATCACCCACCAAAACACTTGCTGTAAGACACATGCTCATCCTGTACTCCTAGGAACAATAAAAGTCGGGGGACCAATTTCAATGAGATGTTGAGGAGAGAGGGTCCACTCAGACTGAAAAAGAAAAGGAATAATTCAGTTGGCATGATGACCAGTTCTGTCACACTGAGTTAATATCTTGCTGTCATGCAATGATGTACGTGTGCTGGTTTTACACACTACAACACAGTTTAAATTATGGACAGAAAGCAGTTAATGAGTCACTGCACCAGGCTGCTGTGTGCCTCAGAAAAAACTAAGGCCCTGTGGGCCCAAGCTGTTCATAGCATTCCACAAGCAGTAGGTCCCCACCACAGCCAGGAGGTCTAAATAAGGAACAGGAGTGGGTTGCTACAGAGTCCAAGCCTCATCTGCATGCAAGGCCAG
>JBCJKH010049782.1:0-16370 GCA_039877255.1 Loriculus beryllinus | reverse complement strand
TGTTTCTTGGACCAGGTGTTAAGAGTGGTTTGTTGTGTGTGGCTCTTGAAGGGAATGGTTAATCAGTCCCCACGTGTCTTTTAATGGCCTGTTCAGCAGTAATCCTGCCAGATGTCTGTTGCATCTGATCATGTGGCACAGGAGACCCGTGTGGCCCCATTGCTGAAGGCCTTTGAATGCAGCCCACGCAGCAGCCCAGAGCATCTGCATCCCTGTCCCATGTACCCACCTGCAACACCCAGGCTCTGCTGCACTGCTGTGGCTGTAGAAGTGCCTGAGGTGCTGGTGTCCTTGCTCTCCCAATGCAGCTTGGGCATTAGAGCCAGGGCAAGGCAGGGAAGGGAATGCAAATGGGCCTAAGCAGGGTCGCAGGCTCTGTGGCACCCTGAGCATTTTCCCCTGGCCCTAGCCAGAGATTTGTGCTGGGATTTATTGGAGAGGTGCCCAACAGAAAAATGTCACTGTACAAGTTGTGCCTGTTTTCCCCAAGATTAGTTCTGAAACAGCATGGAGAGAACAGAGCTGCTGCCTTTTGTAAATGCCACCAGCACTGGGCCCCTGGTGCTGCCAGGATAGAGTGAGGAGTGGCCTGGAAGGGGGAAAAAAATTTGCCTGTCCCCTTTTGTGTGCACCCATCTGCTCTGTAAGCCAAAGGCTGGCTTTTTTTCCCCCTGCTCTATTGCATTTGATGAGGAGGTTTTGCAACTCAGCATATCTTCTGCAGGACTACTCAGGTTTTTGTATGTTGCTTTCTGCAAAGTGCATTATCTTGCCCAAACTTTGCCTCACCTTATATGGCCCTGCATAGAGGTTAATCCATTTTAAATTAGCCCAAAAGCAAGGGGTTTTTGCGCTGTTAATGATGTACTATTTTAAGTATTTAAAGCATCACACAAGGCTTCTGCTGTGACCTTTTTTAGGAACTATTCTATAGCGAATGTGGAGGAAACTACTGCTAATGATTAATCAGCACCAAAGCCTCTGTTTTAACCTCATCAGGTATGTGAGCAGCAAGTGTTTTAACCCTTGAGTAGCACAAGTGCCTGAAGATGTTGTGTAATAAAAGAAATGAGATGGAAAATAACAGGGTAATGGGATGCCAGATTGATTCATATTGGTGAGAAGCACCATCGCTAATGCCAATCAGCTCTGCTGCTTGGTGGAGTACTGGGGCGCTTTGGTGTGCAAAGAGGAGGTGGGATCACAGCCCTGAAGCTGTGGCAGTGCTGAATTTGAAATCCTGTTGCTCTTTTTCTTTACAAACAAGATATGGTGGTTTAGCTCACTAGGTAAATATGGACAGCTTGGAACCTGGAGAGCCTTGCTGTTTCATAAGGGCTTCCAAAGCCCTGCTTGAGAGGCTGCTTATCTGGCCCATGCTTAGCTGTGGGTTTGACCTTCTGTGCTGGTTGGTATAATTTCCTTTCAACAGCTGACACAGAGGGGAAAGTTTTGCTGTTTCTACTGAAAAATCCTCCTTTTTAAGGAAAAAGTATCCATAATTTCTAATGCAGGCTTTGGTGGGTTAGCGGAAAGGCAGAAGATTGGTCAGGCTCACCCATCATGAGAAATGAGAAGCAGAAGGGTGTGAAGATGTAATGTGCATTACTATATCATACACGTAATCAGCACATCCAGATGTTGGAAGAGAAACATTTGACAAAGCTTGAGGGAAGTTGCAGCTGTGCAAACTGTGGTGGAGAGGGGACAGATGCTTTCTTGGGGACATGGGCTGACCTAAGGTGAAGCTGGAGGTGTTGTGAGGGCTGGGTTGAAGGCTCAGCCAGAGCTGAACCACAAACCAGGCAATGGCTGGGTGAACTCTGTAAGGAGAAGATAACCATGCCCCACTCAAGGCTAGAATGACAGCCAGCAGTATTGGAATCAGGGCGTGTCCACAGCACTGCTGGGAAACCCTCTGAACTTAGATGCAGTCAAGTGAACAGTGCTGATCTGTACATGAGGACAGCCCAAACAGACCTCTGCTAAACCAATATTGATTTCTGCTTTGATAATCCTACTCTTGGTGGTGTCCCAAAAGCCTTACCCAAGCCTTGCTGTGAAACATTCCTTCCAAAATGTTTGTTCTTGGACAAAAGTCATTCCTGAATTAACTTCACTGAGGCTGGTGGGCTTGACAGGAAAAATGCAGGCTATTTAAGGCTGCAGATATCTGCAGTTCATAGGAACTTGCTCATGTTTATGAGCAGCTCAAATACAATCAGCAGCAAAACCATGTTGTTTCTCTTTGGATAACTGCTTACATAACATTTCAGGAGTGTTTAAAGCAAGGTTTGTTTGTACAGAAAGGCTGTGATTTTCAAAAGCAATGTTACCTTTTGACAGAGAGGATTGGAAGAAGGCAGCCATCTCTACTTGCAATGGATCTGGGACTTTACGCCCAGCAGCATTCTCTCCTTATGCTCATGGCAGCTATGAACCCTGTTTTCTGGGAGATGCTATGATTCCCCATGGGAAATAAAGATACTGGGGTGAAGGCTGGCATCTATGGTCGCATGAATGCAAACAACCAAGTGCAGCTCTCCTCCTGGGTGTTAATCCAGAAAGGCTAAATCAGAGGAGAGAATTCCAGAGTGGAATTATTTATTAGAAATACAGATTTCTGGGGGGTTTCCTATTTTTAGCTTGAGTCTTAAATGGCAGCTGGAATACTTGAAACAGCTAGAATAAATTCTGGGCAGTTACTGCCCTGTTGTTTCAGTTGTGGTCAGTGTTCAAAAAACTCTTTGGAAAGGAACTCAAGGAAAATCTCCCTATGGTGAGGCTTGGATAAAGACACAAAATAGCTGGAGATAAACCTCCCGCATGAGTGGAACTATCCCTGTGTTAATAGCTGTGGCATCCTGTGCTGAAGGATTATGAGATGATGGAAGTGGCATTTGGGATGTGTGTGATGTGGGTTTTTCTGACAAAGCGGGTTAAGCTCCTCCAGGTTCTGGGTCCTGAGCATATCCTCCTGCTGAGCAGCCTCAGCTGGCAGCTTCAAAGGCTGCACAGTCCAAACTGCAAACCTCAATAAAGGATTCAGCCATGAGAAGAACGTATATACCCGGGAGGCCACGTGCCGTGCACATGCCTGAGAAACCACTCCCAAATCTGATCCTATCAAGCATTAAAAAACGTATGTCAGTTTGGTCTTCCCTCTTCCTGTCATAAAGCCAAAAGTCCAATTTTCAGGCCACATCCCTGTGCAAATTGTAATAACTTATTTAAGAGTTTTGGAAGTTATTTAAGCAGGGGCTGTTCCCTAGTGTGCATGATTTGATTGGGATCTCTGCCTGGAGAGGAGGGAAGGGGAATGGCTGCTGATTTCATCAGTTGTTCTGTGGGCACTGAAAGAAGCTTGGATGTTAGGGGGATGGACTGGGATTGCCCAAAAACTAGGCTTCGCAGGGGATCAGAAGGCACCAGCTGCTTGATGCATCCAAACATCAGCTTGAATTTCCCACGGAGGGATAACAGCAAAGCTGAGGCTGTGTGTGGCTGGAGAATGTGCGGAGGAGCTGCTGCACTGACTTTTTTCCGTGGAAAAAGTATCCATCCTGTTCTGTGCTGAGATATCCAGTGCAGGAAGCAAGTAGGTCTAGAAAGGAAATCAGTGTCTGTAATATCATAGTTTGGGTCTGTGTCTAAAACTCTGCCTGCACATGCTGGTGCAAAGCTCCAGTGATGTTTTCAGTGACTTGCACTGAGTCCAGAAGCCTTTGAGATAAACCAGGAACCTGTTTTGCCACTTGCCATTAGTGTGCAGTTGTTAACTTTGCAGAGGCTTTAAATTCCTTATAAGACTGGGGGGGGGGGGGGGGGAAGTGTGTGTGATGGAAATCCTGATTGTAGCTGTGTCACAGACCCTGTGAGCCGGTGGGATTCCATAAGCTGTGTCAGCTGTCAGCACAGCAGCCTTTGAAATGGAGAGCTGCTTGGACTAGTGCTTGAAAACAGTGATATGCTGGGGGCAATCATCTCACAAAAGCTTTCCTTTGGCAGAGGAATGTTTCTGGACTTCGGTTTTACCTGCAGGATCAGCAGCTTTGCTCAGGCACTGCCGGTCATCAGGAGAAACGTGATTGACAAAGATAATGGCAGCTTAAGATTTGGGCTGAAAGATAATGTCTGTCAGATGCTTTAGGCTGCTCTTGCAAAAACCACTTACTGCCGGTTTGTTTCCAGTAGCCTCGGGCTAGAGATTGAATTGAGCTGAAAATGTACCCTGTGTGGCCAAAGCTGTGTCCTGTGGAGTAGGAGAGCCAGACCTTTCTGTCCAAGCTATAGTCATACCTGGAGAGCATTTGTCCTTGATGCTCTGTATTCTTTAATACCACCAAGAATGGGTTTACTTCTCTGCAGGAAGCTGTGACCTTCAAATGCATCTCCTGATTTTGGGGGGCTAGAAGGAAGGTTGTCTCAGTCAAGGCTTGAAGCACCTGAGAGCCTCCAGGGCTGTTGCATGGCCATCAGCACTGCTCCAGCCCTGAGGTTTAAATAGATGTGGGAGAGTGTTACCCAAGTTCGCTCTGTCTGGAGGTGGAAATGTGTGGAATTTGGGTGAGATTTCTCCCGTTTCAGGGAAAGAACAAGACACTTCAAAGAGCTTGTGGCAAGGAGGAAAAGTGCATCAGCAGAGATGGGAAAGATGACAAACTCCAAAGGATAAAAAGGGGCAAAAAATGGAAACATAGAGTTAGGGAAGCAAAGGGAGAAGCCAAAACTGAAGAAAGGCTAATACAAGGGTCTGGAAAATGAGAAGAAATTGAAGTATAGTAAAGACAAAAACTTAAATCCCAGCCAGAAAGGGAGAAGTAAGAAAAGTTGTTGTGGATGCAAAATAGAAGAGAAGTTATGACTTTGATTAACTTGTGCAGGAAGCTGCATTAATTGCTTTCCCTCAGTCCTGCCTTTTTCTGTGTTGATCATTATTTCTCCTCTGTGCTAATACAAAATGCCAAGTGACACCCAGGGATAAACTGGCCGTAGGCAGAGGCAGGACCATGGGTTTGGAGCTTTGCCTCCTCACCATGACAGCTTTCTCCCCCTTGCTCTGGTGGGCATGTTGACGTGACCAATAGCAGAGCTCATCCTTTGCTCAGGGGATGGGTGCTGCACTGATGCAGGGTTTTAGGTTTGGGTCTTTGTCACTGTGTAAAAAGAAACTGCAGGACCAGTGTGCTGTGGCTGGAGGGATTGGATCTCAACTCGGATCAAAGGAAGTCTTGGGGAGAAAATCCCCATTAATGCCAACAAAAAGACATAGAAATGCACATCCCTGCTTGTCTTTATTTGAAGGGTAGCTCAGGTTTTGTAGCATAACAGTGGAGGGAACAATAGTTGCATCCAGCCGCTGCTAGCCATCAGGAGCTTGTGGAGAACACCCAGAGGAGCAAAGAGCATGTGTGTGGTGGATGTGGCCACTAATTTGTTCCACATGTGAAGCTGAACAAATGTGTTGAGGAAATAGTGTCACTGTGCTGACTCCAGAGCCATGGATGCAAGCAGGGAGTGAGGGCTTTCCCTCAGTGCTCAGAACACAAGGAATTTGCCCTGGTTTGACTGGGAAACTGTTAGGAGAGAACCATACATTAGCAAGGCTGAGGGCTGGTGTGTCCTCAGCATGAAGGATAGAGCAGTAATATTTGGCTTCTTCTAGAGGTGATGAAGATATGGGTCTGGCTAATAGGGTCCTGCTTAAAAACTGCTTGTTCTCTAGGTCTTCCTGGAAAATACTTTCCTGCTTCCCTGGCATAAAGGAAGGAAACCCATTAGATGTGTCCGCAATTGTTCTCCCATTTCCCCAGGGTGTCCCTGAGGGAACTGGCTTTGGACTGGTCTTACTGGTGGGGATATGGTAAACCCCATCCCTGTGGTGGTGGGATGGCTATGCTGAATATGGACTGACAAAGGCATGAGACACACAGCTATTTCCCACTTTGAAGTAATGCGTTGCAAAAGCATTGGAGCTTCTTGAGCTCATTAGGAAGCTGGTGTCTGTATCCAGAAAAGGGATGTTATGTCCCTTTCATCTTCGTGGCAGTGAACTTCTCCATCTCACCTATTCTGTAAACTTCAGCTGTGGTGAGACCTTGTAAATCACTGTAGAAGCTCTTCCATAAGGAAGAATTGCACGACCCATCTCTCAGCCAGTGCATTTGCTTCCCAGTCATCCCACTCATGTTTCTTGCTGGATTTACCACATTGAGGCATCACAGCCCAGTGGGATAAATGGTGGTGATAAATGGGCAGGTGATGAGGGCAAGTTTGCTTCAAAAATACAAACCAAAAAGAATGCTCTATCTGGTGCTTGCTGCAGGTCAGTCACGTGATCACTTTGTCCTTTTACACCCTGGGCACATGCTGTGATCAGCCCATCATCTGTGAACAAGAAATGTGCCTCAAGGGGACGGTGGCCTTCTTGTATGCCCAAACAGCAGGAGGTATACCAGGATGGGCAAGCCTTCAAAGAACCTGGTCAGGAAGAATAAGTATCACAGGTCCTTGCTGCTATCTGGTAGGAAGAACCTGCAGGTCTCCTGTTCCTAAAGGAGCAGAGAGGAGGGATCAACTATAAGAGCCCACCCTTAAATATGACTGCCTGATCTTCAAGCATCTTGTCTTGTACTTTGCCTTGATCTGGGAATGAAATCTCTTTTGTGTATGTGTCATTGAGTTACCAATGGTACCAATAAGTTACCAGTCTTCCTGAACACCAGACACACTCTTGTTCTGGCCTTTGGCCCTGAGACCTGATATTTGCTTGTATTTACAAGCCCAGTAATTACTGTCCTGAACCTGTTATCAACATAAATACATACAAGGGAAATTGCAAGGTTATGGTTGAAGCTTACAGGTTTTTAGACTAACAAATATTTTAGCCTGAAGATATAATCAACTTTCTTTTCCTTTTAAGTGGCTCTGGGTAAGATGAGAAGTTGCCTGTCAGATTTGATGGGGTCAGTAAAATTCAACCATGTTCTACTGTAATTAACATTTGAAAAGAATTTACTTAGGAATTAGCTGTTGGCAGTGAAAAGCACCTCTTCATATGGAAACAGAGTGAGCCCATCAGGGTGGATACTGTCCTGTGCAGTGCAGGGAGGGAAATCCATCTAGTAACACTTGTCTTCCTGACAGTTACTTCAGGATTCATCATGGAATGCTGACTAGATCAACCACAAGTGTCATCTCTGTGTCATTTAGAAATGCAATAGTAATCCCATCACACACTGAGTGACATTTCTACTGTGATGGGGGGCAGAAGTTTATAATGGAAAATGTCAATAGTCTGGAAGTTGAATTGTCACTTACTGCTGTGTGTCCTGATGGAATAAACTGGTTGTCCTGCTGAGAAATCTCTCTCTAGCAGTGCCAAGGTGGTGGTTGGTCTCCAGGCACTGTCCTGCTGGTAAAAGCAGGAACAATTTGGATTGAGAGGTCATCTATAAATCCTCATAGTGCAACAGTTCCTTGTTGTGGCAGGGACTCATTCCTGATGTGATTTTAGCCAGGTTTGGTCTCAGGGTAGTAAGTGGTGGGCTACAGTTTGTACCAGGCTACAGTGTGACTCCATAGTGAGGTATCAGAGGAGCTCTGGGACATGTGTGGTCCTGGCTTACGGCAGCCACAGACAAAGCTTTCCATGAGGTTTGCACCCTGATGAGAGGGTGAGGCTCTGATGAAGGGCAGCATGAGTCTATAAATTGCAATAAATTGCAGTTGAGAAGGCTAGAGGCCACTTTGGGGGAAGAAATGGTTTCTGGTTCCTTTCTCTGCTCTCAACTCATAAAGCAGGGACAATGTATTATGCTTTCTAGTGTCCTGAGATGAAAGATATGAGTATATTGCCTACTGCAGACATGAAATAAAGAAGTTGCCAACTTTGCTGCTTTGGCCAGGTTGTTTTTCACAGCAAAGACTAGCAAAATTTCAGATTTTGAGTGGCAGGAAAGTAGACCTTTGTCATCATCACTCAGTGACAACTACTCAGACTTTGGATTTCAAAGCATTGGGGAAGAAAAAATCTGTTTCATTGAGATCACAGGGCAAATGAGGTTTCAGTTTATCAAAGGTTTGGCAGTTCGGCTCAATCTGCCAAATCCTTTCCTAATAAATAACTCGACAGGCTTTTCCAGGGAACAATAGTGTTACTTAATAGTGCTCTGTAATTAAGGCTGAAATTGTATTGATAGACACCCAAAGGCTTTTTCAGTTGGCATGGATTAGAGCTGCAGGGATGGGAGCTGGTTTCAGAAGGCACTGAGTTTAGCAAGCAAAGATGACTTCTGATAGCTTAAGTGCTGTCTCTAAAATGTTAAAGTTGTGCCTCAGAGCTATTTTTCTTCTGTTTGTGTTGTAGCTCTGAATAAGATGGTGTGCGATTGCTGTTTGGGAGTCTAGGGGGTTCTTCACGGAGTTTAATTATGCTTTAAAAAGCAAACATCAGTGAGGACTCCAAAATGTAGAGTCAAATACTAGTAGATATAGTGGATCAGCAGTGTTGCTAGTAATTAGGCTCATGAATGTGCCAGCATAGTTGTTAATGCTGGGGACAGATGATATTAAAGAGCATCTCTTTTGTTGCACTAGTGGAACCTTGATCTTCTGCCCTTTTGAACTTGTCCACATGTACTAGTGTTGTTAAAAAAGTCCTGTTTGGAATCTTTTCCCTTTTAGCAGTAAGTTATGGGCTTTTTCCCCAATTTCCCTTTGTTTTTGAAAATAGGTTGTGCCTTCTGTGCAGACTGCAAATTCCTGGGGCTCAGCTCTGTGAGTACAATTGCCTTGATGCATCTATAGGTGTCACAAGCAGAGTGCAATGGGCATGCTGCTGACCTCTTCGCTTGCAGCGATTTGAGCTCCAGTTTCACTGGGGAGCTGATCACAGTGTTAAGAGGAGCCAGAGGGTTGGGAGTCTGAGTCCAGGAGAGTCTGGAGATTAGGCATGATACACCACAATGTACCAAACCTGTCACACCTATTCAAGGCAGCCTCTGATTGTGCAGAGTAGTGTTTGGGCACTTACTGCTGCTGGATGTCAGCCTGCATATGGAAAATGCTTGAGGATTTATTCCCTAACCAAGATTCCATTGGGCCAGAAAAAGGCTAAAAAAAATGGCAGGGATTGTCTTGTTCCTGTAGCACCCCCATGTTATCAGTGCTTCACAGACACACCATTGTTCACTGTTGGAGCTTGTATTCATCCTGGTGCCAGGCAGGCGCTGCTGGCTTCTACTGTGGGCAGTGGTGACGCTCCTTTTTAACCAAAATGCCCAAATTCTTCTTTCCTTATGGCATGGCTTGAGTGCGGTCACTGCTGGTGGTAAATGGCTACAGTTTCCTTTCTGCCATGTCTCCACCAGCACAGCCCCCTCCTCTGTGGGAAAAAGCAGAAAGCAAAGTATAGCTTCCTATGTACATTCAGATGGCTGGGTCCCTTGCTAGAGTTTGACAATATGGTCCCATGTGGCAAAGCACCTGCTTCTGCGTGCTAATGCCTCCAAACTGTCTAAAACCCTCAGAAATGGGTTTCTGCTGCTGAACTTGTTGGCTGACAGAGTTGGTGGGTCTTAGCTCATGTCTTCAACAGAGGCATCCAGGCAAGGTGTGCAGTAGCTGATCAAACAGGGTGCCTTGGTCCATTGGCATTTGTCTGCATGTCATGGTGGCACTCATGGTACATTGATGACAGATCTCTTGTGAGGGACATTTCCAGCTCCTGTAGAACCAAAGAAACCAAATCAATTTATTCTGGTTTAGCTGATCAGGCAACCTCATCTCATGGATCTTGTCATGCTTTCTCTTCCGCATCACTGTGTCAGAGCTGTTTGAGCTTTCTAATGGCATTTCTTCAAAGTTAGTTTACCTTTGTTATTGCCTCAGGGATGTCACTCTGGGTAGCAGAGTGGATTTTTAAGTGTGGTTGCTGTCCTGCAAGGCTGATGTTGGGAAAGACCACCTTGGTTTTATAGCACTTCCATAGTAAGGTGGCAAGAATACTTCATCTCCAACAAGGAGATGTTGCATTTGGCTTTGGGTTGCACTGATGAAGCATGCAGATAGGCTGGATGGAAAGGAGAAGATCAGGGGGAGAAAGGTCCTTCAGGGTGGCAGATGAAGGAGCAGCCAGGGCTAGGCATGTCAGGTGTGTACAACAGACATCCATTTGGAAACTTAACTCTTTAATTTCCCCTCATCAAGTGGCTTGAAATAATAATAATAATAAAAGCTTTCTCATGGGCATGTGAGCTGTAATTCAGGGCAACCTCTTTCATTTTGCATTCTCTCCTGCATAAACTTACTGTCTCTTTTTCCAGAAGAAGCTGCATATGAAAGTTGTAATGAGCTGCCCTGGCAGGACTACAAAGGGTTTCAGAGGAGCAGGTACACCGAGGATGAGGTAAGTGTTGTCGTTTGGGTGAAATAGGTGTGGAAAGTGCACTCTGCACACGTTAGTCTTCAAAGCCAGCAATAATTACTGCATTTGAGACTGTATCAGCAGTCAGGGCTGCGATTCAAGTCAGGCAGGAATACTTTGTGTAGGGCTTTTGTTCTCCAGACATCTCAATTCCCCATCGGTTCGCCCCGTCGCAGCCGAGGAACGCAACTGGAAGTGTTGTGGCTTTGAGTTGGCAATCATTTTCTGTGTAGCCCTGTCTTTGATGCATTCATTCGGGATGCCCTGTGAGCCCAGGAATATGACTAGACTGTAATTGCTTTTAATCACCAAACCATGAAGAGAGAAAATGAAAAATAGGGTGGGTGGCAGCAAGACGGATCTTGCATGGTGCTGGCAGTAGAAAGGTCTGTCTGTGTGGTGGCTCCTGGCAGGTCTCAGCTCTGCAAGGAGAGCTGCTCTTGGTCTCATCCCTCTTCCTTCTGCCTCTGCAGTTGCTACAGAGGCTCGGAGTTGAACTGATGTTGTGGAGCAGGTGTCTCCAAGGTGATGTGTGCTTTTTATCCATAAGCATGTGCAGAATAGTCATTTGGTGTATGCAACAATAAAATAGCTCTCATGAGTATTCATAACAGATATCAAAGAAGAGTTCAGTATGTGCTATTTTTATAAAAGAGAAATGGGCGAAATTACTTGTCCTGGGTCACCAGCAGTCTAGGAACAAAGATAAAATGTTGTGATGTGCTGAGCTGGAGCTACCCAGCTCCGTCACCCCCATGTACTGGTCTTTAATAACTAAATCATGACTTTCTTACATAATCCGCTTAGTGCCTTTACTGAGGATGCTAAGGTCGGTGGTCCTGGTAAACATCTAGAGCAGAGAGTTTTGGAAGCAATGGGGAGGTGTTCAGTAAAGGAAGTTCCTCTCTAGGCTTGGGGATGCTCAAGCCTGTCAATGTCCCCCTGTGCCTTCAGAACATGATGCTCCAGGGAGATGGCTGCATGTGTCCCTTCTCCTGGGGAGGGATTCCCAGAATGGTTGTGAATGCCCCTGGGATTCAGATGTTGGCATCTCTGCTGCCACCCTCATCCCTGCCTGAGCTGCAGCCTGAGGCTGACTCCTCAGGCAGCCCCAAAGCTGCAGCCTGGCTGTCTCCAATCTGGAGAATGTCCCTTGTTGTAAAATGTGGTGTCACTTTCCCTGTTGGGAACAGTTTTAAACAGCAGAGGCCCTGGAGGAACACACAAAGGCAGCATCAGGCACCCCATCAGCCGCCAGGGTCAGTTTTATTTCAGAGCATAATAGCAGTGAGGGGAGACGATCTAATCTCTCCACTGAGGCACTTGAAACTTTTGTCCCTAAAGAGCTCTTGTGCCCTGGAACAATAAATGCCATGGATGCGCTGCCAGCCTGGGCTAACTAATTGTATTCAAACCCATGGGCATTTCTTTCCCAGGACTAGTGGGGTCTTGGCACCTCTTTGCCGCTGCCCACGGGCTGTTGGTGGCCATCCCATCCTGGCGACGGCAGGTCTGCTGGCACGAGCAAGGGCTGTGGGGACCACAGGGACCGATGCTTCGGCTGCACGATGATGTCTGGGCCAGAGTGTCCCACCACACAATGCAGCAGTATGGTGGAACACAGGAGGAATGTGGCCCCGGGACGCAGTGTCGCCAGAGGCAGTCGGGGTCTCGCTGGAAAGGTCAGGCAAACGAAACACAGTGGAGCTTGTCTGGTGGACAATAAGGGATGTGTTGTCGCAGGATGAATGAGCTGATCTAGTGGATGTCAAATGTTTACTCTGGGTTTCCACAGAGCGGTCAGATGAGGACCGATGCCTCTGTTCCTCCTCTGAGCAGTGATGACTGCTGTAGAAGTATCAGGACCAATATGGAGGGGTGGCCTGAGGTGAATTTGGGTCTTCCCATGTCTGCCACCTTCTTAGCCAAAACTGTCTTGCACAAAGCCAGTAGCACTAGCAGGGGTGACAGATGTTCCTATTATCTCATTCAAACCCTCTCTCAGGCTTTGTTTAATCATTGGAAGCATCTGTCATTAATTCTGTTGTGCATCCTAATGCCCTTCAGCACACCAGAGGTCCCCCAGTGCTGGCTGGGATGAAGGGCTGGGTGGTGATGGTTGGGGAGGTGTCCATGGAGCAGTTTCCATGTTGCTTATGGATATAAATTCCTTCTGTAAACCTGCAGGCAGCGTATGTGATGAAATCATGCAGCAGTCCAGGTATTGCTTTGAGGTGGATCTCTGAGCAGTACAGAGATATCATTAACACACTTTAAATATTTAATCAAATGCACAATTGGATCAATGTGTTTTGCTTTTTAACTTCATCAGGCTCTGGACCAGTTGGAAAAAGCTTTACTGTCTGTGTACAGTGAGAATAAAGGGTAATATCCTTAGCCCCTAAGCTGCAGAAATAAGATGAAGGATTTCATCAGCACCCCACTGCTGCCTGTGGGATATTGGGACTAGCTGTCCTTGGACACTGTTGTGTGCCTGTGATGTTTGTCTGGAGCTGCTTGTCTGCATAGGCTGCCTGTAGAATGATGCATCCAGGGCTGTGGATGCTGTTTTCACTGGCTTGGGAAGAGAGGGTGGATGCTATCTCTGGCAGCTGTATGAAATGAGAGTGCCAGTCCCATGTGGGCTACAAAATATGGGCAGTATGGTGTTTGCCATCCACAGGCACTGCAGTAATGGGGTGCAGGGACATGGTCCTTCTACAGGGCACCTTGGAAAGATTAGCGTGGAGCTATTAGGGCAAGTGAGGCAGTACCGGGTGAGACCAGAGCCCTGCATCCCTTCTGGTGGGGCGTCAATACCAGCAGCTCAGTGGCCAGTTGCACATGTGCAAGCTGCAGGGATGAGGAGCTTTGCATGCTGGAGAGCATGACGGGTGCATCACTTCTGCTCCTCTTGCCAATAGCTACAATCCCATTTATTAAAGAGAACTTCACAGGCTTTTAATATACCTTCTTGGGTTTAATTTACAACTTGGAGAAAGATAGACAAAGTGACAAAGTGAACTGAAATCTGAAATGGCTTTAATTGCAGAGAAGGACAGTTTACAGGCTTCAGAACCCAAGTAATTTATTTTAATGATCTCTGCCCTCAATGCATAATTACCATTTGCATTTAGAGCTGGTTTCAGTGGAGGTATGCAGCGAGAGCTGGTTGGACCTGTTCAGACAGCAAAGCTTTTGGCAAGTAATAATCTGAGATGAAAAACGAATTAAAGGCAAAATATATTGTAATGTCAGAAACACTTCTCACTTAAGACACTGCTTTTAGCTTAGTTTCCTAGACACAGCTGTGGTCCATCTAAAAGCAGCAATCCAAGGCACGTGGCATGCCTGGTTGAGTTTGTTTCCAATGCTACATGTTAAAACACTTGGAAAATCCCTAGTAGTTAGCACAGGGGCCAATGGGTAATACGTCCTTTGAGGAGGGGAGATGGAAATGCTTGCTTTCTCTGCCATTCATTATACTGGTTGGTTGGACATTTGGGATGGTAGTAAAAAAAAGTAGACTTCAAGAGAAATGGATGCTGCTTTTTTAGCATGAATATCTGCTTTTGGCTAGTCATACCTGAAGCCAGCTGGAGATTTCATCCCCTGTGGAAAAGGGGCTGTCTGTGAGTGGTTCCAAGCTGCTTTCATGGCATTTCAGGTCCCAGAGTGCAAAAAAAAAGTGGATGCTCTTGGAGCCTCTTACTGGGTGATTGGGCACATGAGCGTCTTGATGTTTCCTGACTCTTCTGATATGTTCTGGCATGGGTGGCTGCTGGAGGTGTGGTGAGACTTGATTCAGCTTCTCTTTGAAGAAGGTTGTCTTGTAATTACCCAGCTTGGCTCAGCTCTGCCTCCACATCTCCTCTTCTCTAGTGTCCAGGACCTCTCCAGCTGAGCTTGGCCTGGCTTATGCAGAAGAAGAATGTTGATGCCTTTAGAAACCTGAGTGTGATGCTGGGCTCTTCTGGCAGGATGATAAAGAGGGAGGAAATTGGGTGTAACCTGAAGAAGCTGGAAAGCAGTGATGAACCCAGGCTGGTGGGAGTCATGCCAAGGAGTGGATCTGCAGCCAGGCTGATGCGCCTTCCTGCAGGGAAAGAAGGTGAAAATATCTTTTTCTTACAAGGATCATTAAGTTCCTTGGACTGGACAGTTGTGGCACAGAGCTCTCCAAGTGCAGCCTTCCTAGGGTGTTTCTGGATCATTTTCAGGATTTTTTTTTGGAACCACAGGGATGGGCTATGGACCAAGTGATCACAGGAGGCCTTGAAGTCTCTGTTAGCTCCCTCTGTGCAAAGTGGTCATGAATATGTGGCAAAATGGGATAAAATCCAAAGGCACCTGGTCCCTCCCTCTGCCTGCTGGAATAGGCTGGCTGGGATTTCACATGGCCCTTGCTGAAGTCATCAGCACCAGATACTGTGGTTTCAGGAGTGCTGTGGGACATGAGACCCTAAAATCCACCTATCCCCTAACTTCTCAGACCATTGGCATTGGTTATGGGCTGGACTGATCCGCTATGAGTGCTGGTGAACTGTTTGTGTACTGGGACACACAGCAGGTTGTTCTGCTGCTGGCAGTGGCTTGCTGTCATGGAAAGCCAGGGATTTAAAAGATAACATTTCCTAATGTTGGCATTTCGCTGAAATGTTTGAGCTTAATTGGTTACTTAAATTATTTACTGCTGGATTTGAGCTGCAGCAGATAGAGCTGGTGCTGGTGCAGCTCTGGGTTCAGAGCCACTGGTGATCTGGGTGTTAAGACACCAGCAGCAAGAAATGGTAAATTAAGTTTTCTTGGTAGCTCTGTCTCTTTCTTGGCCAGATGAGTCTCCAGAATGAAGTGCTGTTGGCCTGAAGAAGTGACATTCCTCCCCAAAATGAGATATCACAGGTCCATCCAATGCTTGGACACAGCCTCTCTGGCCTGGTTCTCATCCCACCTGCAGTGTCTTAGTTTTTTTTAGTGTGGTTTTAAAGCAATCTTTAAAAAAATATGAAGGATACAAAATTCAGGTCTTAAAATTGGAAAATACTAGAATAAAGCTGCTTTTGTAAACTTATTTCATCTTCCTTGTGCGATATCGCACCCTGATATCCAACCTGCTTTCTTCTCTCTACTGCTGCTAGACATGAGTGGAAAAAGGGATGGAAGAAGAGGCCATCTGGCCTTTTTATGCTCCTTCTCATGCTCAGCAGCGTAGTGCTGCCAGCAGCTGGGAGATGCAATGAGGGCACTCCTATTGGACTCTGCATCTTTGCTTTATGGTATAGGTAGCCATGGGAATGGTGTATTGTTTGCTAATGGGTTGTTGGACGGATGTGGGGGGAATGCTCAGGGATGCAGATGGTGTCAGATGGCTGTTGTGAGTCTGCCCTGGGATAGATTGAGGCTGCAAAGCACATGGAAGAATTATTTGGGAGTAAAAATGGAGTGGAATGTGTGATGCCCAACAGAAAGTCGGATACCTCTGCAAAGTGGCAAAGCTCTTAGAATTTGGCCTTCCCATGATTGTTCACCATGGGCTGTCTTTCCTAATCCCTGCTCAGGGAAGCCTTCCAAGCCCTGCTTTGCACCTGATCCTTCTAACCCATGGTAGGTCATGCTCAGTGTGCAGGTACCTAAATCTCATCAGCACTGTCTCTTCCTTCTTGCTCTTCTCCCTGGTGTAGCCAGTCCTTGGTGAAAACCAGCCCTGGGAAAGAATTTCCAGGGCAGAGTTTCCTGAGTGTGTTTTTTGTTTAAAGCTGTTTCGCAATTGCTCTTTGAAGGGTCATGAGTGAGGAAAACCATGGAATCCCAGACTGGGTTGGGCTGGAAGGGACCTTAAAGCTCATCCAGTTCCAACCCCCTGCCACGGGCAGGGACCCCTTCCACTGGAGCAGCTTGTTCCAAGCCCCTGTGTCCAACCTGGCCTTGAACACTGCCAGGGATG